>OMKZ01001548.1:1938-15273 GCA_900302535.1 Neoniphon sammara | reverse complement strand
TTTTTGAGATAAAATTCTGACATTTTACACAGTGAGCAACCTATCATTCCAGAATGATGTCATTTATTTTGAAGTAGATTGGACTTTTAGTAAGCAAGAAATTACAGTGTAAGTGGACAGTAGCATTTATAGTCAGATATTTTTACGCACTGTCGGCTCAAATTTTGGTAAAATGAAAATCCCTCTAATCAATGCTGTTTTGGCATTTTTGCGTAATTTGAAGAAAATTTGTAAGACTAGTTAGGTTTAATTAGTTTTACAGTTGTTGATAAAAGTGCAGTGATGGACTTCATAATTTGGCCTAGGTTGCAGTGTATGAAAGTTCCTCCTGAGTTGGGGCGACATTTTGGTGCAAGTTGTAAAGTTGCAGCACTCACGACTGATTTTTAATGATTTTCCAAAGTTTTGAACTTTACATGCTTGCTGTAGCGCCACCTTGGGGAAATTTGATTCAAGACTTCAGTCTATGTGGTTTTGGACTCGACCGGACAGTTGTGCAAAGTTTGGTTAATTTTCGTGCATGGCAAGGCAGTTTTAGTAAGAAGAAGAAGAGGAATACAGAGCAAAACAAGAGGGACCGGCAGCTGTGTTGCCCGGCCCATAATGAGGAAATATGTACTGGGATAATAAGAAAACTTTATTGTTTCAATACAGCTATCACAAGACTTCATCTCTTTTGAAGTCTCCGTGAATATGTTATATCTCATGAAGTTCCCAAACTTATTGAATCCATATATTATGTGTAAGAGGTTCAGGTTTTAGCCAATTGATTGTGAAACACCTGGTCAAGACTCCTTTGATTTGTAACTGAAGGGACTGTAAGGTCGACATCATGGTGATGAGTTCAGGGTCTCATATGGTGAAGGGTGAGCGTCAGGCTCAGGGGTCATCTGGTGATTTCCTCTTGGTTCCCCAAATGTTACTGTTATACTTAAAGATGGAAGTCTGTTCCTGACATTGTTGCTGTAATTAAATTCACTGGATTTAGTCAGCTAATACTCTAAATCTTCCAACATGTTTTCTCTCCTTATGGCAGCGATCCAGGCACTGCGGTCTGTGCTGAATTCCTTCTGCGTGGTCAACAGGAAAAACATGTTCGTCTACCAGGAGCGCACAACCAAATCAGTCTTCTACCTCAGGTTAGACTTTTTCATCAATTTTCGGCTTTTGCTACAACTGGATTTCAGACTTTTCTTATTATATTAAAGATTATTTTATGCGATGTGACCCAATTTTATTTGGTGTATGGCACTCAGCTGCACTTTCCACCACAAACTTCCTCCACCACAAGTCCACTAACATACAGTATTTTATTCATGGAAGGGATTTGGGAAGACCATACCATCATAACTTAGCCACAAGCTTTACTATGAAAGTACGATGGTGAATTTTATGGAGATTATCTTATTGATCAGCTTAGCCATTAAAGGAATATTCCAACGTTTTGGACAAAAGACTCTTCTGACTGACACAGACTGAGACAAGATGTTTGATACCATTTTCACCTCTGTACGTCCGTTTCATGTTAGCTTAGCATAAAGACTTGAAGTCTACAGAAGTCATTAGCCTAGCTCTGTCAAAGTCAAAAATAAACCTTACAGCAACTCTGAAGCTGTCTTTTTACGCAGTGTATTGTGTATTTGAAATGCACATCTTGGAATTTTTTTCAAAACCAAGAGTTTTAGGATACATTAGATGGTAGATACTATAGATGGTAGGAACTATAACAGCTGAACACTGTTTATGCTAAGCTAACGCAAAATGCTTACCATAGGAACTGAACCAGTGGACATACAGAGGTGAAAATGGTATCAAACATCATCTCTCACTCTGGGTAAGTCGGAAAAATGGTATTTTGCCCAAATGGTTGGAGTATTTTTTAAAGGAAAATTCCACCCTTGGATAGAGTTGGACCCTAACCCTAAGACCCATTACATGGTCTGTGCAAGATACACTTATGTAAATACAAGCTGTTTGCTTACATGGTACACGCGTGTAGATTGACTCCCATAAGTCCAGTCTGAGGTTAAACATATTTTAGTACCACACAGTGCAAACAAAAGTAATGTGATGCTTAAAAATGTCTTCCATGGAAGCCAAAAAGAGTAAAATATGGTACAAATGAGGTCTCTCCGATTCTCTTCAAAATCTGCCACCGCTTCCTTTTGTTTACACAGGAGTATACAAAGTTACGTCTTCTTTATTAATTGCTCTTTACCAGCAATTTTCATTTAGTACTCCTACCTGAAACACTTGACTTTGCAATAGACGCTTGTGTCACATTATAAATTTTCAGCTGCATATTTTCAGTTTCACAATGTGAGGAGCAGCCTTTGTGTCACCCTCATTTGCGCAGGTGTACCTTGCGTAAACTATGTAATGGGCCAAATAGTGTCAGATGTCATGAATCTGTGACATTCAGTGCATTTCAGGCTAAATGCTGTAATCTACTTTCTTGGTGTGCCCACAGCCTTCTTCGTCTTCTTCCACTTCAGTCAGATATTTGCTATTTCCCATATTGCCTTTTGCTAGCCCCGAGAGAATGGGTCTCTCTTTGCTGTGTCTATGTAGGTGAAGAGGTCAACAGCAATAGCGTTGTTTATTCGGTGGAGAGAACAATACTGTGCTGTGCCATGCCCGGTTGTTCAAATTATTAAAAAAAAACAGAGGAGGGCGTTCAGTTTCACATGTTGTCATCCACAGATCTGCAAAGATGTAATAAGAAAATAATGAGACTCTATAATAAGTACAAGAACAATGTACCACTAAACAACAAAATCTTGCCAGTAGCTGTTAAAGGGTTTAATAATTGTGCTGGGTGATGAGTACACAAGCATCAAAAATATCAACATGGCCCTGGTAGAACGTTGGCTCTGGTTCTCTATGTTAACACTAAAGCATAAAATGTGTTGACTGATTACCGGCCAGTAGTATTATCTCAAAAGTGAGACATTGAGAAAATTGTTGCAACTCTACAACTAAGTGCAATTTCAAATGATTTGTGTCTTGAAGTTTTGTGTAGATTGGTTAAAAATACACAAAATATGATAGAAAAGTAACATACTGTTTTGAGCCAGCACGGACTTCCCTTTGTGGAAAGTTTGTGGACTGGGACCGATTTAATGATGTTTCATTTTTAGAATGTGCACATCTATAAGCCACAAATAAAAAACACTAACAACTTTGTAGCACTAAAAGGTCAGCCTTCTAACTGTGGATGCTAATGGCCTACTGTTACTCAACATAGTGGATGCTAAATATTAGTGAGGACTACGGGATCCAATGATATACCAATGACACTTGGATGATTTTGGTGTCCATGCTTTCATCACTTAATGCCAAATATTATAACGGACAGAATCCCAAAAACAATTTCATCACATTCATATACATTTTAGGGCTGGGATGATATGGGTGCTGATTCGATGTATATTGCGATTCTACAAGTATTGCGATTGATTATAATGATTTATTGCAATTTTTGTTTGCTTTTTTTAACACTAGATCATGGGGAAAAGTTGAATCATACAATTCTAGAGACTGTATGAGTCATATTTCCAGTCAGTCAGTCTTGTTGAGTTTTGCATATAAAAGTAGTAAATAAAATGTACATGTACAATAGAATGAATAATGAATATTTTTTGAAGTAAACTGCTACATGTAGCTGTTCCTGCTCATCAATATACTATCACGATACTTGAATACTGATTCGATTAAAAAATTGCTAAAAAAAAAAAAAAAAAAGAATCGTGCTTAATCGTGCTTAAGTGAATCGATTTTTTTCCCCACCCCTAATACATAATCATCTCGAAGCCCAACATTGGGTCCCGACCAAGAAAAATACTACTTGAGTTGAAATTTCATCTTTGTTCAGTATTTTTTTTATTTTAAATAACATTTTAATAGCTTTCTGCTTTCCTTGATATTACACAATGGCGAGAAACAGGAATGATGACAGAGAAAATGAGGGGGCTGACATTTGATAAAGGGCAGACATAAGATTGATTCCCACAATGTCGCAAGTATATGACATGCACCTTTTCCTGCTAATACCTCATGTTATACCTGTTGCTCCTGTTCTTTTTTTTCAGGCTTTGCGAAACATCTCAAACCGGGAAGTGCCCTGACACGGATGGCTGCCTCCTTATGTCTCGATCTGCTGGGCTCGCCAGGAGTCAAGAGCCCATTTTTTCAGAGGACATCACGGTGAGATGACCAAAAGCTTCAAATCTGTTTTTTGACAAAGAAAGAAAGAAAGAGAAAAAACAATGTTTGTTGCAGAATATTTCAAAAGTCCATGTTGCTGTAAGCCAAGGTCTGGAAATAATCCATCGCCGGTATTATTTAAGTGCCTACAATCAGTCTGTGATCAAATATTTGTTTTTTAGAAGTTCTTATATTTGGCTGATGGTCAGATAGAAATTTTGACAAGCATTCAACTTCTTAAAAATCAACAAAAAGGCTGCTGGAGGAAAAAAACCTACTCTGTTCTGGACAATGTCCTGTGGCGGATAGAATAAAAGGTTAAGTACATCCCTTAGATGATGGGTTTGCTGTGCGCCAAAGGTCAGTCACTGCCACTTCATTTGTCCCTCTATATAAAGCCTTTACTTTAGTCCGTTGATCTCTTGACTCCAACTGTCCAGACCTGTCCGGCCTGTGGTCCCAAACTGCACTGAAATCACCCCTGATGTTCAGACAGACGTCCATAAGATATTACACAAGGGGAGATGCCTGATCAAAGAACTGTCTAAAAGTATTATGAATGTGCACCAAGACAGCAGCTATTTTTGTACTGTTTATGTTCCTTTTGGTAAATGTGATTCTGCCTTCCTTATAGCCCCTTGTGCCTAAATTAATGAAGTCTAGTGTACGTTGTCAATATCATAATTCCTCGGGATTTGGAGAGAAAAAATGACAATGAAGTTAGACTAATAATGTAGCTAAAAAAACACACTCTTAAACTAATCCAAATCTGGCCCGGGGTGTAATTATATTTGGCCCACGAGATAATTTCAAATGTCTATTAGAGCTGGCCCGCCAATATATACCGCATGCACTGCTAATACTGCAAATCCCAGAATCCTTTGCTAGTGCGTGGGTGCGTCAATCAAGACCCGCGACCACCTTCTGCTGACATTCTTTAGCAACCTCATGCTACCAATCACCTCGGGCAAATTTGATCCGTCCCTTCCAAAAAAGGCCAAATGAAAGATGGAAAACTTGAAAGAGCTTTCAAGACAGGTGGGAGGCAGAATATCTGTTCATGAATGTTTAAGCAACTTAAGTTTGTTTCCATATTAAAAGGTTTATCATTATATATCTGGAGAGAAGGGAAAACATGCTCAATTTTATTCAATATTTCAATAAATATTGAGTCTGGCCCGCAGCTTTGTCTCAATTTTTAATTTTGGCCCACTGTGTATTTGAGTTTGATACCCCTGCCATAGGAACCAAGAGCTTGAATTTTATTAACAGTATACTGTTCCATCATTTATCAGCATTACATATATGCAAATGTGTGTGTAAACCATGACCTTTTCTAAGTAAAGGGTGGGATGGGATAATAGAATGAACTTATGTTTGGGAATGTGTGTTAATTTAGTTAAAGGTCTGTCCAGGCTTATTCATGGCACTGAGCAGCTGAAAAGGAAAATAAATGCCATCTATCTAATGAAAGATTATCAAGAAAGATAGGAACACTAAAGAAAATCTATATTAGTTAAGACTACAGGTACATGTTAAACCATTTATACACAGTTCAAATGAATTCAAGATGCCTTCTTTCAACATGTGGACAGTTTATGACTAAAGCCCAGTCTTACAAAAAGCAACAATACTACAAGAAAACAGTAAAATGGTTCATCTTCCTCTCTGTGTTGTGCAGGGAGTATCTTTTTGGAGAGCTCTCCAACTTTCTACTTAGATTGATGAGTAGATCAGTAGATATCATTTTCCCAGCTCTACTTTGTTGGACCTCTGTCACTAACTTTGTCCTACTTTGGAAGGAGAGACCAAATGCATTAATGCCTTCCAGGGAAAATGTTTCAATCCTCTGCACCCTGTGGATATTGGCCACTGGCACATTCAGTGAGAGACTGGGGAGTTGTTTGGTTTTACAGCCCACCATGGGCCCCATAATGCCTGCAGTTTTTTTAACCTTAGTTTCACTAACTCCATGATACATACTGTCTGCCTACACTGCTGGGGTGTGCAAAAAGCTGTAGTGAAAAAGGAGCGCCTCATCATTGCTGAATTTGCCAGCTTGACTGGAGGTGTCGACTGCACAACTTTGCAGGAAAAGCAATGGAAAACGTTTCCATTGATTGAATGCGCAAGTCAAATGTGATACACATTTAGCTTTATGTGAACGCTGCTGCTAAGTGGCCATGTGTGACACATGACTCATACATTGTGTAAAAGGGCAAAGAAGGCTTTTGCAGATGAATGGCTTATTGATAAGTGTAGCCTTTGCTATATTTTGATGTGCTAAGCTGTGTGACTTTAATGGAAATGATCATTTCTTACTACAGGAAACTAAGACTATTAAAACTACAAGTGCCTTCTCTTGGGGTCTAAGAGAAGGCACGTCATTTGAAAGGGGAAAATGTAGTCAAAGCTACTATTTCCTTAAGTGATTTTTGAAAATCTAACAATTCTTTTTTAAATGGAAAGTGGGCTCTAAGAAAACCCCTGTAGTGATGTATTGCAAACTGAGATATTTTCATTTTCAACTGACAACAATTTGGCCTTTCTACTGTTAAAGTCCCGGCTGATGACTGTGACCAATCTGTCAACCCAACAAGGGGCAAGTCCAAACAGTCCAAGTCCAAAGCTGCTGGACCTTGTCTGACAGGCAGTTCTAACCATGCTCCCTCGCTTTTTAAGTAATGTGGCAATATTTTTTTTTTTTTTCATTTTTTTTAAGTCAGTAAAGTTCAAACCATTTAAAAAAAATTCTGTCACCAGATGAAGCAGAGTTTATTGTAGCGAGCACCTATTACCAGGCCAATTTTTTTGGATCCTCTGGTGTGACTCAACCTCAGAAATTACAACAAGAGAATGTGCAAATCTGCACTTTAAGACACTTACAATATCAGATCATATGTAAGGATTGAAATAGCATGTGTTGGTCATGTAGATGAATGCAGATCAGATCCTATTGCCAGGGCCTGATGTACAGACTAGTTACCAGCGTAAGAATAGAGAAGCAGTTCATATATCAGTTTGACTAGGCTGCAGCACCCTTCTAGATGGCTGAGGCTGAGGCTGATATGGCAGGAAGCATTGCATCACTGGATTGCGGTCTGCATGAATGAACACTTTGAGGTGATCTATGGTACTCTGCAGATGCACCAGCTCACCACAGAGCAGGTAGAAGTAATTGTATAAGATGAAGAAGTTTAGTGACTGGCATGTTGCAGTACCATCTGGTGTGGCTTTGTTGTTGACCGGAGTGTAAAGTATCAAAGTGTCACTGTAGTTATGCAATAGGTGTTTGTGTTTCCTGCATATCCCATGAAGGCTGCCATCACAGCTTATATGCAGCTCTCAAAACATGTAACCGTGTGTAGGCCGACACAAACCCATAAGAACTGTAACTGGTCCGCTTGGCCACTTTGTGCTTTTTCCACCATGTGTGCTTCTACCACCACTTGTGAAATACATGTCTTGGAAATGTTTTTAAAAACAAGAGTTATTTTAGGAGAAGTTAGATGGTTGGAACCGCACAGCACTAGATGGAAGAATACATATGTTCAGCAGTTACAGTTACAACCATCTAACTTCTCCTGAAACAACTCTCGTTTTTAAAAAAAATTCCAAGAGGTGTATTTCAAATACATGATACATTGTGTAAATAAGACAGCGTTGGAGTTTCTGTAAAGTTTATTTTTTCACTTTGATGGAGCTAGGATAATGACTCCTGTAGACTCCTTTATGCTAAGCTAACACGAAATGCTACCCATTGGAACCAAACCAGTGGACGTACAGAGGTGAAAATGCTATCAAACATCTTGTCTCAGTCTGGGTAAGTTGGAAAAGGGGTATCTTGCCCGAAACCTTTGACTATTCCTTTCATTAGAGGAGTGTTGGGCTTGTGTTGCGTAGGATGTATGCTCACATCAGCGGGTCACATGGCCTGCCAGGCTGTGGGATGAGGGTCTGGTCTAATGTCTCCTAACAAAACCTGCTGAAGGGTTTTGGACAAATATTGATCACAAGTCAAACAGCTACCAATCTTAAGGGCTGATTTAATCAGTGTGTCAGAGGTCAGTTTATTCCTGTAAGCACTCTGAATTTGTATTAGTGCCATAGGTGGAGTGACTGCTATGTTGACATCTTCGGTGTCTCTCTCCCCACAGAGCTCCAGGTCTTCTCTGGACGGCTCTCGGCCAGTTGGACAAGTGGACAAACACATCCTGCTGCTGGTGCATGGAGTAGGGAATGCTGGTAAGAGATGAGGAAATATGAAGGTCTAAGTGAAAGCAAAAGAAACTATATATACACTATCAACCAGAGTGGTGGCTGGTATGGTAGTTCGCCTTGAAAATAAAAAGCTACATCTCCACCATTTCTGTTTCTGTCACTCCTTATCACAATGATTATACAGTTGTATTATGCAGGGAAGGATTTACTCGTTTGATTTCTGAAGATTAGACTCAGATTTTATTTTGTATTTATCAGCATTTACACAAGAGTCCAGTGACATTTTCTACTTCAGAGCCTGATAACAGCAATTAAAAATGTCCCAGATCATCAGTTAAATTAGGTCCTTTCTCAGGTCAAACACAAGAGGCAGGAAATGACTAGCAGTATGTATGTGTCTCAGGTTTTTCTAAGTAATGGCTTACAGTGTTGGGCAGTAGCATCACTACAAGTTTAACTACATTTCTTAGTAGTGCAGTTGTAGCGTCACTATTTCTACATGAAATCGAGTTTTCAGTAGTGAAGCTGTTTTGTGGATCATGTAGCGCAGTAGCGTTCACAAAAGCTACATTTTCCCAGCATTTCTCTAACACTCAAACACAGCGTGGTCCTTTCAGATGTCATCTGAAATAAAACTGCTACGTGTCTGTGAAGATTCTCATTCATCCAGGTCATGGTACTTCTAAGTGTTTGGTAAAGGCAACTGGACTTGTTAGAGGTTCTAGAAGACGTTTTGCCTCTCATCCAAAAGGCTTCTTCAGTTCCAACTGACTGGTGGGGAGACCCAGGTATTTATCCTCTTGTAGAGTTGTTTACATCTAGATAGTCTTTGAGGTCACATGTGAGTTGTTGACTCCCCTGGCCATCATGTGGGTTGTTAGGGCCACATGAGTCATGGTGTGAATGGGTGTTGATCTGCCTGGGGAGGGATCTCAGGACTGTGTTGTAAGTCGCTGATAAGTGGTGTCGTAGGCCACCTCATCTGTTCAGTGATGGTCGTTCCAGTTTGACGTAGATGGCTTCTTTCACTCCTCTTTCAAACCACCGGTCTTCTCTGGCCAAAATGTGTACATTATTGTCCTCAAAATTAGTGTCCCTTGTCCTTCAGATGTAGGTGGACTGCTGAGTCTTGATCTGAGGTGTTGGCTCTCCTGTATTGTGCCATGCGCTTGTGAAGTGGTCTGATAACAGTTTGACGTGGAAGCATAGATATATTAGCATGGATGGCATGGAAAAGGTGACCTGTAATACTCTATATTTCTATATTTCTATTTTGTAAACCTTTTGGAAATGTTCTTGTTTTTAAGAGCAGTTGCTTACACATGTACAACTTGTTTTACAATAAACAATTTAACCGACCGTGTTGTGGAGTAACTGGTAGCTTAACTTGCTACATTTTTACAAGTAGCTTGCCCAACGCTGATGGCTGATATAGATTTGATTGATTGTACATCAGATATGGCAAAGATGCAGAAGTATTTTTTCTCAAGTACTGTGTCTCTGGTTCAATTTAGTCGAAGTTGGAGTGAGATTGCTTCTCCATAATACTTAGGGAGTATTCAAGTACATAATAAATGAAGTACCTAGCTATATTGTAAGTCATTCCAGTCTTGCGTGTTCTAAAATTCTAGCTAAAGTTGATCGTTATTATCCTGTCATGTGGAAATGGTCACTTAAACAATGCAGAGACATAGATAAACTAGAAATTGATGTCCACCAATTAGATAATTTACTCAGCGGAGATATTGTTTTGCATGTTTGATAAAAGAAATTTTTCATGTTGATATTGTAGCTAGCAGTATAATTTAATTATAACTTTCAGGGCATTTGTTGAAGGAGATTTAGGTTAGCTAACAAACTTTTCTGATATTATTAATCAAACTTTATGAACAATGTTTGCTTGATGAGTCAGAGAAGGTGGGTCTTAGCTAGCACATTTGTTAACTTAAGAATGTTTAACTCAAACATTGCCTCCTCAGACAACAGATTGAAATGTTTTGTTACTGTGTAGCTGTGAACTTAAAATTTGTAACCTAATATTCTCCCAACCCAGTGTCTAGTGGCCACTTGCAAACTCTGCCTGGCTTCCAAGTCTTGAAGTAAGTCATGACCTAAGTGTAGGCACACAAACACATTAGAAAACATGCCCTATGACCTGCTGGTGGTAACAGAAAGTATCAAAATTTATGCCTACTGTTAACATTATCTGTATTTTAAGACAGATCTGGTAACATTAAGCCAAGCCATGACAGTGGACAAGTGCATCACCACTTGACTGACTTGTAACTATCTTGTGTGAGACGGAGGTGTCTGTTACCAGTTAGTTCTCTTTTGTTACTAAATTCACTAACCTTCTCTGACACATCCAGCTCAACAGTAAAGAGATTAATCAGGTTCATTGTGTGATGGTGCTATTATATAGAACTATAAAAGACTACTGTCCACTTCAAACAACCAATTTTCTGTGTGTAAAGCAAGGCACTTCCACTTCCACAGGTGCAGGAGGAGTGTATTCAGGGTGATGAAGAGTTTGGACTGGACCCCTAATTTGAATTTTAAATATTGCATAATAAAAAACTATTTAGCATACCAATAGTTTTCTGTTTGCACATTAACCAACAAAAGACAGTGCTATCTGGGATCACAAAGATCAGTTGGCCTTATGCAGCCCTGTTAACAACAAACAACAAATATCAGCATGAAAAAAAAAAGTAGATGAAGCCAAAACGGATCTCACTGCAAGTATTGCAAATGGTTTGCTACTCACCAACTTAAAGTCTCACGGAACACACTGTTGTGCTTTAGTAATCACTGGGGGAAAATTGGGATGTCATCAGCAGCATAATAAAAAACAGCATTATTATGATGAAAAACATATTTACTGTAACTCTGGAAATGATTAATTCATAAACTGACATTATTGTTGACAGTCACACATTATCTGTGGATAATTTGTGTACAAACATTGCTCAGCCCCTCTTCGCTGGCTAAAGCTGTAGATGGAGAAGAAAGGGGGTAGGAGTGAGAGGGGCAGATTGTCCATAGATGACAAAGCAGCTCTCAACAACCTCCCAACTGCCTGAGGCTAATTCTGTTCTTTATGCCGTTGTGGGATGAGGCATTGTAGAGCTGGATGGCAGTCAACACAAATGATCGCCTGGAGTGCTTCTCGGTGCTCCTCCGTGGAATGAGCTGGCGACTGATAGTGCTCCACTGCATTGACAGCATGCTGTCGAGAGGGTGGAAGACGTCCATAAT
This sequence comes from Neoniphon sammara, assembly GCA_900302535.1. Classification (NCBI taxonomy): domain Eukaryota; kingdom Metazoa; phylum Chordata; class Actinopteri; order Holocentriformes; family Holocentridae; genus Neoniphon; species Neoniphon sammara. The sequence goes on along the minus strand of OMKZ01001548.1, from coordinate 3,588 downwards.
TGTAGACACTTTTGCTAAGATCTTTTTCTCCACTGCTGCTTTCCATGAGTTGAGGCTCAGCCCAATAATAGAGCTGGCATTTCTCACCAACTAATTCAGCGTGTTTTTGTCACCTGAGATGACACCACATCCACATGATGACTGGTGTTCGAAGTCCATGGGTGATTATGAAATCCAAGAACTCCAAGCTGATGGTCGTGTCCTTTCAGACAATGATTTTCTCATGTTGACCTGAAGAGAACAAAACTTATCAAGAATAGAACAGCAGAGACATTTTTACACTTTCAGAGTGGCTTTGTGCTTGAGGTTACACTATCAATTAAAATTCACAGATGTATTTGCATCTGTTGTAACCCATTCTCTACTCTGGACAACAGCACTGTTTGGACGTGAAGCACTGTTATCACAAGGAATCCAATTTATTCTTGTTTGCCAAGTCTGATCCTTTTGATGTATCCTCAGTTGGCAAGTAAACTTTCAGGGTCTTTGTTCGCCTTTTGTCCTTTGTCCTTTGTTTCGCAATCATAGTCGTATCTCTGAAACAACTGGTATTGGTAAAATTATGGATTCCCCTGACTGCTGCCGTGTCCGCCACCACAGATCCTGGCTGTGAACGCGGCAACTCAAATACCTTAAGAACCATAGTGACTGTGGTGAAGCATGACCTTGCACAATATTGGAGATTTACCCCGCTGTCGATCACTGACATTACATGTTTAGTTTTATTACGTCTATTTAGCATAGATATTATATCAAATGCGTCATGGAAGTCTCTACAACACATCTTGATGAAGACCCCATGTTGGGAGTCCCACAAAGTCTTACCTCTTACCTGACATGAGCTGCAGGTGGCTCTCTTCAACGGATTTTTCTCAGTATGAGTTCTTGTGTGTTTTTGTGTACATGACTTGTTTGACAAAATAGCTAATGGCCGAAGTATAATTCATAAACAGTAAAATGCTGAGGATAGAGGATGGATTGTATAGAAGCATCGTAAGAAAGAATAATCCACTTTACCTGCTTTGTGCAAGATTATGAGCCTGAAGAGAGGGTGTATGAGTAACAAAATGGCCTCAAGTTACAAACTAATTCTTGTTCTCCAAGGATATTATGCATTTCATTTTGTTTTTCAGTCATGCGCTTGTGTTTTCCGCGCTTGATCGAGATGAATAAAAACAAATTGGGGCTGGTTGGTATGAATAAAGTAAAATATCATGATATCTTTGACCGAATACCTTCATAATGATATATTGATGATATTGTAGTGATGGCTATTGTTGCTCTCACAAGATATTTTCACACAAATTTTTGATAAACAATCATTAGTAATGTGGATCTGATGACTAAGCAGGTAGAGGCTAATAAGAGAAAAAAAAAGATTCCAGCAACACTTACACTTACACTGTGCATCTGCTCAGTATACACTGTGAACTCCATTTGCAAGCACTGTTAGCTTTGTGGTTCCTTGATGACTGGATGCCAAAAGAGCTGAGCTTCTCAGAGGCAGTGGTGTGAGTGTTTGATGCAGCAGGATGCAGTACCTCCTGGAAACGTCTTGATGTCAGTGTTGTACTGGGAGCCTTCCTCCAGCTTGGTCAGACTCCAGTTACATCAGCCTTTCTCAGCCTGAACAAGAGTGACTCATTAAAA
>OMKZ01001547.1:1985-22445 GCA_900302535.1 Neoniphon sammara | reverse complement strand
CCAGCCAGTGTTGCAGATGATCCTTGCTGATTTATCTGCCAAAGACACATTTTACCAGCATTTGGCGCTTGGCAGGTGCTAATTAAGAATCCTGTACACACACACACATACACACAGACGCACACACAAGGAGTATGACTCTCGTGTTGGTAGCGTTACTACCTTTTTCTGAACTCTTCTCTTATTACAAACTGGCGGACATAAAAATCTAATCTGGGCCGTATTTAAAAATCTGGACGAACCAACGGACACTTCTCCACATTAGCAGCAATATTACAGCCACAAAGTAGACAGCCAGGGCTGGAGCCAACTACTACTAACCCCTCGAAAATCAGGACTTGAACTACTTTCCCTTATTCTTATATGAATAATACATGGGCAACATTTTGATGCAATGTAGAAAGGCCATTTTGCTAACAAGTCATCTATCTATGTTTCCATGACTCTTTTTAGAAAGCAACTCTGTACTGTGTTTCAATAAATATGTGCATGTATGAAATTCTGTACATTGTCCATACGTCTCTGCAGTGATGTCACCAATGCAGTTTCCTGTACATTTACTGCATTCGGCGATGTAACTGTTTCTGATTTCTCCTATTTGGAAATGCGTGTTTGCTACTGAATTGTATAGCCCATCTACATTACTTTTAAAGTTTACTGAGCATAATTAGTTGCATAATTCTATTGTTCAGACTACTCGATTCTCAATCCAATTTTAATTAACTTGTTCTTGAGTCACTATTTGACAAACTGGAATTGACTCCGACCCTGGATTCAGTCTAGACAATTCAGTCTTTACACTCAGAAGGCCTGTGGGGGCAAGGGGACAGGGGCAGTATAGTCCAACTAGACCTAACAGCATAGCATATACATACATATGGAGAAATTTATATATTAGCTTATTATATGTAATATACAAACTGTATACATAGTCTTTGTGACAGTGGTGGACAGGTCATAGGTAGACAGGAAGATAGGCAGGGATCGAACCTTTAGTCTCTTGTCAGGTTCCCGGTGTGTGTGGTGTGTGTGACAGAGAGCGTGAATGTATATCCTGGTGCGTACAGGGGAAGACTGATGAAAAACATAAGACTGCATTCCTGAAAAAGACAAAAGGAGACAGTAAAAGAGAATTAGATGTCCATTATGTAACAGACATTTTTTGCTTGTTTTCCTAGAGCCTTCCTTGGACGTGATATTGGACCAGGGAAGCGGTAAAGCTGCTTCAATCACACACACACACACACACACACACACACCTACCATGCTGTGTCACATTGTTCTGCTGTACTGTATGCCAGTCTTGGAAGCGATGTTGGACCAGGGCAGCAGGGAGCGCAGCAGGCTCTGGGCCTGCCGGTAAAGCCTCTGTGGGATGGAGCAGGGGCTCAGGCTGGCCAGGGCCGAGCCAATGTGCTGGATGTAGTCGGTGGGACAGGGAGTCAGGGAAAATTCCACCAAAGTGCATAAGCTGCGTGTATGTTGTAGTGTATCAACTTCACATGTTTGCACAGGATTTGTGGCAGGATGTGTGCATAAAATATACCCATCTTATCATGAAATGTGGCTCCAACAGAGTGTCCAACCACCACTAATTGACACCCTATAGGTTCGCCATATTTGACCAAATAAAATTTTGGTGTTGGAAATGGACAGGAAATCTTTTACACCCATGGTAGCAAATACAAAACTGTCAGCACTCAGCAATGGCCTAGACTCTTCATCGCTACAACAGAGATAAACTTTACATCCGAGGAGTATGTAGTTTGGTGATGTCCTGTTATACGATTTCTGGGGTTTTCAACTAAAGTTTCTTCTTTCTGCAAGTGCAATTTTAAATTAATAAATTCCCTTGTTTGCAAAAGACAGATGATTATTACGGATTAACACTTACAGATTGTCTGCTTTTAATGATCGGTCTTGACTGGCATCCATGTTAAAGGAAGACTCCAACATTTTGGGCAAAATACCATTTTTCTGACTTACCCATACTGAGACAAGATGTCCGTCTTGGAATGTGTGGGGTTTTTTTTTTTTGTTTTGTTTTTAAAGGGGGGATTGTTTTGGGAGAAGTTAGATGATAGGAACTATAGATGAACTATAGATGTTCAGCCCTTATAGTTAGTTTCCAAGATGTGTATTGCGTAAATAAGACAGCTTCAGGGGTGCTGTAGGTTTATTTTTTCACTTTGATGGAGCTAGGCTAATGATTCCTGTAGTCTTCAAGTCTAAGCATATCTTCACATGACCCCTTTTCAAAGTTCATAATTTTTCTATTCTCGCTCGGACACATACAGACACCTGACAGCTAAACACACACCTTACTATCAGCCTCCCCCAAAAGGATATAATATTGTCCAGGGCGGATGGCCTCCGTTGATATAGAGCACGTATGTGAATCCGTCCTTGAGGACCCCTCGTATGGAATAGTAGTAGGGCAGATAGTGGTGCTGCCTGAAGTCCCTGTTCTCATAGAAGTGGATGGCAGTGTTGTTGGTTGTGAGCACGTGCAGGTAGATGGCCTTACAGTGGTCCTGGGCTGTCGTTGAGATGTGCTCCTTCAAACTGTCCAGCAGTAGAGAGCCTGGACGGTGCGATGGAGAGAAAGAGAGGAGAATCAGAGAGAGAGAGAGAGATGAGGTTGACAGCTTTACACGTTTGTAGCTCCTGGTCCAAATGTTTCTTTCGACTTGTCCAGCTTTAAAACGGAGATAGGAAGGATAAGTATGAGAGATTTTAAATATTATTTAATATCATCATAAGTAAGGATCTGTTTCGGGAATGTGCTTCTTCAAACTGTCCAGCAGCAAAGTGTCAAAAGAGTCAGAAGAGCAACAGAGGAAGAGATGAGAGCTAAAGCAGCACTTCCTGCAGAATTTTTTTTAGATGTTGTGGGCAATTTTGAGATTTGTCACTGAGTCAGATCCAGGATCAGTTCTTGTAGGTTCTGCAGTTTAAGAACGGCTCTCTTTGGGGTTTGAGGTTTGCAGGCATATCATCGGCTTGATTGGCCTTTTATTATATTTTGGACACAAGCCACTCATGTCATCCACTGCTATATGAGTCTGTAAAACATCCAATAAAATCTGGCATTTCATTGATGTATTTGTTTGTGTAATGCGTAAAAATTCTTCACTTACAAGGTAATAATGTATCCCACAGTTCCACTAACATTATAGGTGGGAAGGATCACCCTGTCTTATGGTCTCAGTGCAGTTGGATTAGATTAGATTCAACTTTATTGTCATTTCACAAAATACAAGTACAAAGACAACGAAATGCAGGTTTCACCTTGAAAAGAATAAAGTATTTTGGGAACACCTCATATTTATGCTTTTTTTTTGCCTTGGAAATGGTCCAATTTAGAGACAGTGAATATTGGCACAAAATATCAGCATGAAATTTCAACTATGGGCAACATCAGTCTAAAAATATGGGCATCAGCCAAAAACTCAGTCCCCTAATATTTGTATATGACTACATATGGACATTGAGGCGTTATTTGCAATGGTAATTGTTGTTATTTGGGGGCAAGATTATCAAGAAAGACAGATAATGTATATCCCTTTTATATGCATTTTTCAAATGTCAATTTTCAGGCTGTGGAAGACCACTCAGTTCAATGAATGTCAAGGGCATGTTGAGCTCATAAACAGTTAGTGAGAGAGATTAAACAACCTGTCCCATGTTGAGGTCAAGGTGCACAAGGAGCCTGGATGAAATAAGCCGGAAAGAAGCAGAGAAAGAAAGGTGGCGACAAGATAAAAACAAAGAGTGCTGTTTGTGCTAAAGCAGGCAGACGGCCTTACAGGAGCTGCACTGTGGTCCAAATGTACTCCTTCAATAAAAAGCCTGGATGGAAGGAGGAAGGGAAGGCAGGAAAGGGCACACAAGAGCAAAAAGAAAGATTTGATGAGAAAGTGTGGGTTGTGGTCATGATGTGTGCTTCACACTGTTCAACAATAAAGTGCCCTGACAAAAAAAAATCCATTAGAAAAAGAAAGGGAAAGAGAAATAGTAAGACAAAGAGCAAGAGAGACAAATTGATATGGAAGTCAAGTGCAGTGAGTGTGTCAGTCAGAGAGTTTTTGGTGAAATGATGTGCTTCATCAAACTGTACTCTCAGGGAGAAAGCCTTGGAGAGAAGGAAAAATGATAAAGGAAAAAAATGACAAGAGGAGAGGAGGGGGGAGGAGAGGAGAGGAAAAGTGAGTAGCAGGAGCCAGTGTGTGTTTGAGTGTTAAAAATAGCATCAGGCACCAAGAGGAAAAAGTCCATCACATCAAGTGGAGGCATCCTGAAAACTATTGTCCTAGAAGAACAGAACATTGTGCATGTGTGTGTGTGTGTGTGTGTGAGTGTGTGGTGAGTACCTATGCCATGTTTCCTGAACTCTTTGACCACTCCCAGGCTGAGGATGTATGCTACCTGTGTGTCCACAGGGAAACTGGAGGCCAGGATGTCTCCATCCTAACACACACGCACAGAACGAAAGCAAACACAGACAAAGAGAGAGAGAAGGAGAGAAATTATAGATAGTGGATTCTGACATTTATAGATTATTTTAAATGCCTAAGAGGATTTTGGAATAGAAACAAGAAAGTGATGGCAGAGATGTGTCAATCTAGCTGGTAGGTTAAAGGTGCGATCACACCAACAGTTCCTTTTCCTTGGCCCAAACTATACTTGAAATGTTGCTGCATTTTTGTATGATGTTAATTTAGGTTCACACTGCCCAATTACAAATTAACCAGTGCTTGCAAACAAAGGCCACATGGACTGACAGGTTTTGGTAGAGGTTTTAGCATTTGGGGGGGAATCAAAGCCAATCAGAATCCAATCCCTGTAACTTTGACTAAGAGTGATGACCTTGTCCGCAAAGCTTGATTCAGTGTGTAGTTTAACTTCTCCAGTGTCTCTACCTGTTAAGAATACATGAGACTGCGCCTTGATCTGCTGCCCATGGTTCATTTCATTATGTTAGGGTTTCCAAGCATGAGCAACTGCTGGCTAATGGATGTCAACATCCGTCTCTTTATACCCATTAAATTGCGCATTTGGGGTCATCTGTTGCAGTCTGGAGTGGTTTGTTTGGATGACATTTTCACTCCTATCAAACGGCACTGCAGTTCACTTGAAAGAAGATCGAGACCTGTATTTTCAGACATCTCAGTGGAGTTATTTGGTGCTACCTGAGTTTGAATAGTATTATTCTCCCCAAATGATCTGAACAAAAGCACTAAATCCCCCAGAGTTTGAATAAACTGTTCCACACATGCATGGTGTGACTGTGCCTCAACTTACCAGCCACAATCATGACCTAGGCGCTCCCAATGTAAAGACTCTGCCAAAGGTAAGTTAATCTTTCACACCGGTCAAAAGCTTTTTGTTGCATGAGTTCCTGTCAAGTGCAATTAATCAAATGATAACTGCTACAAAACTGCCAAGCATTTTTTTTAAAAGAGGACTGAGTGTAACTTTTTTCCAAACTAGCTCAAATATCACCTCAGCGTAAAATACGCTGTACAGTTTTGTAGTCATATAGTCATTTAGATTATATGTTTGAAATGAATAGTTAAACATACTTATGGTTATCTTGCAAACGGGTTGTGCTAAGTAGATCATTTTCCAAACGTAATACCATAAATGTCACTTTAATTATTAAACCACCCCATTCACAGAAACATAATGTAATGTCCCAAAAGCTTCTATTCCTGAAGTGTTGACATCTACACTTTTCAAATTGTTGTTGTGCTGGTTGTGTTTTTCTCAACACACTTAGGCTGCTGTAAAGTGACCACAAGTTCTCAGTGAAGCACTTAAGAGCTCCTAGGAAACAGCAAGTGTTCTCAAATTTCAAGCTTGGTTTACAACTTTGTACTAAGATAGGAATTCAAACCACCTGACGACATCAAATATGAGAATAAATGAGTAAACATGCAAGGAGCCTGTAACTCATTTACATCTACCCTCTACTTTGCCCCCACCTTTTTTCTGATTCCCAAAATGATTCTTTTTTTTTCTACATATCCACTCCTCAGTATATTATTTCTTCCTCTCCTGTTTGCATGCATTTTCAATTCATTTGCCGCTCACCATTCTTCTTTCAATCTGCATTTCTATCTCCTTTCCTCTTCAATTCTTTATTTACTTCTCCTCTAAATACCTTTACGTCTCGTCACCGCTCTATTATCCGTTTACTCTCCATATTTTCTCAGCAGTTTCATCCTTTTGGTCTCTCTGCCCTTTCTCTTCATCCTCTTTTCTTTTCCCTTCAATACCCTCACCCTTTCTCCTTCAAATATTTACCTCTCTTTTTCCATTCTTTCCCCTCCTTCCCATCACCTAGCCTCCAGTCCTCCTTTATCCCTTGTCTCTTCTTTTAAAACCCCCACCAACTCTGATCAAATTCTTTTTATCTTTATATCTTTTTATTTCTACATGGCATTATTCCTTCTCTTTCTCCAGTCTCCTGATAGAGTCTAACTCAGTCAAGGGCAACTGGTTCTGTCTAATTAGCAGACTAAAAACAGAATCTGGATTGTCAGTGTTCTACTTACAGTAAGACTTTTCAAATGATAGCTGAGTGAGCAGGGATGAACTATACTAGAAACACACTCAGCGACACATGGGCAAACTACACATACAACTCAATGTGTGCTGCACTGTGAATGTACACATGTCCGACCTGAATATCATACCTCTTTGTGTACTTTGGTCCGGCCTTTGATCTCGGCCACAATCATTCCCACGATGCCTCCTTTGAAGGTGGCAGCCAGGGAGAAGAACTTCTTGTTGGAGGTGATGTCCTGATACCATGAGTCTGGATACCTGGGGTCAAAGGTCAGAGAAGCTAGTGTTCATTCATGCACATGTATGTGTGCATAGGAGCTAAGACCAATACACAAGATAATCTATATACTCTGGTTAATTAAAGAACCTCATGGGGCTATCAGTGCACTTTTTAATCAAAGAAGGTCCCAGTATGAAACATCAACCTCGGCAGTGTCAAAGCCATGCTCTGTTATTTGAGGTACATAGAGCATAGATCCTTGTATCTCAGTAGTGTTGGAGCTAATCTCTGAGCCACACCACAATACAACATAAGCTAAAGAACCTCACTAACTGTATGTTAAATATGAACAACTGATACGTGAGAGATGCTCACTCAATTGGGAACCAATCGCCACAGAGCAGCTTGACACTCTCTATGTCATCGTGGCAGAGGAGCCGGAGCTGGACTTCGGTGAGAGCAGTGGGAGGCACCACGTCAGTCATTCACACCTGCAGTAACCAACAGAGGGCATAGAAAAGTGTGTGTCAACAGTGACAGACCAGTAGCAAGTCTACACTTAGAGCAACGGGAAGCATGCTGATCATTAAAGAAACCAATAAGAGACCATAACAGAAACATTGGAACCTTTCAAGCTAGTGACAGACAAGTAAGTCCTTCCTGAAAGCAGCGAAATGGACTCTGACTGTCATACACACCCACAGGAATCAACAGGGATCACATTTGAGGCACAGTAGCAAATCTCTGTTGAACAGAGGGGATGATGCCACAGCTTCATTCATAAATACATTACGGCACTCAGTACCAGAGCAGATTAAATTACTGGGTGACAAATGCTGTCTGAGTAAAGCAGACAAGACCAAAGAGGTCACTGATGGATCTGTGTAAGTTTTTTATTACATTAAATTAATTCATGGCTACTGGCTGCAAAACGAAAACAGATACTGTGGGAAGGTATACAAAGTTTGCAAAGAATATCATGTGAAATAGAAGTGTTGTTGCTCTTGGTGAGAGCCAGTCCTACACCTAGTAATTACTTACTCAGAAGCACATTTACCTCGTATTCCTGAGTACCTAACAGTTTGCTAATGAGCTGATAATCGGCTAGAACATACTCAAATTTACCATAAGTGACAAAACATAAATACGCCGTTACAACAAACCCTATATGTGAACCACGAAAATGTCCCATTGATGTTATGAAATTGAATCGCACGTTAAATAAAACAAACACTTTGTGTGCTTTTCGGCTGAGGGGTTGGAGGTGTTCTTACCATTGCTGATGTCAATAGGGCATAGTTACTTTATGTAGGTTTAACTACCGTTGTCGTAAAAATTACCGACACCGTTTTTTAGAGAACAGTTTAATAGAAGAAGATGCATGGATTTGGCACAGTAGCTGCTACTGAGCACTTCAGCTGCCTGCTATCTAGCATGAATGCTAACTAATTAGCTTGCTCGGTGGGGTAAGCTTTAATGTTAGCTAGCTAACGGTTGGCTGCTAAGCTAACGTACCTTGTTTCGGCACTCGGAACAGAGGAACGTGAAAGAAATTATTTTCCGTTTGTATCGACTGATACAGTCACTACTCCGGACACATCATGATAAGACACAAGTTTATATTCTTCTCACAAGACCATTTCCTTACTGTGTCGATGCTACACACATCGGCAGCTAACTCTCCTTTGCTATGTTTGACAGCTGGATGTTTTCTTCCTGTTTGTGGTAATTACATTCCGGAATTTACGTCACGTGTAGTGTTTTTGACCTTTAACACTTAGTTCAGCCAAAGGTCTTGCCAAACTAGTATTACAAGATTTTTTTTTTTTTTAATTTTACAAGAAAAAGTAATTCAAATTTTAAAAAGCACACGAGACCAGGAGTCATGTAATAGCTGTTTTTTTATCTAATTGGAAATTGGAAATTCTAAATAAAATCTAAACAATACTTGTGTAAAAATAAAATACTGACTAAAATTACAAGTACAACTACACAAAAAGCTACTCAGTTACAGAAACTGGAATAAGTGTAATTAATACTGTATTTCCACTCTTGACTATTATATTATGAACAATTAACGGATGTATAAAAAAAATGTCACTGAGCAGCTCAGGTGAAAGTAGTGGATAATTATTTTTGAATATTCTAGGATCCACATGCAGGTTTTGTCGACAATGGACTTTCTGTTCTCATTGCAGAGAAAGTATTGAAATTTATAACTAACAATAGGTCAGTTTATAGTGCTGTCACATCATAAATTGTCCCAATGGGAAGAGGTTGTAATATTGTTTTATCACAATATATGATTTTTGGGGGATCATGGTGTTTGTCATTTATGCATGTGTATTCAGCACCCAACACTTCAAATATTACAGAAATATCAATCTAAAATGGGAAACATCTGGTTGCCAAATTCACAACCTTTAAAACCACTTTGGTCACCCAGCTAAAAATAGAGACATTGATAATATGTGAGTTCAATTTGAGCTTTCAGTCAATGATGAAAACAGATTTTACATCTCATATTTTCTTTGAGTAAAAACATAAAATAACAGATCTTTCACAGTTTTATTTTTGTAATGCAATGAGTATAATATAAATCTCAACTAAAGCTAAGCTAAACTTTCACAGTAATGTATCACAGCATTGGATAGCTTATTGCGAGGAGAAATGTAAAGATCACCCATGTGTATTAATGTACATAGCAGTAACTGAAAACTGGGTCATCCTAGTGTTAAAGCAGGCACATCAAACACAGATCACACTCAAATCCACCTCAAGGCCTTTGGTGTCTTGAGATGGAATCTCTTTGATGTAATAATTTAGTCATTTTTCTATAAATAAATGTCTGTTTTAATACTTTCTATCGCAGACTGATACACAGCAGTAATTCAACCTATAGCCCATAGTAGCTCCTTCCTGGAAAACCTCCCTGATGCAGAAGGAATCAGCAACAGTGAGTGGACTGGGTAGCATGAGCAGTGATAGCCTCTATGACTGGAAAGACAAAGAGCGCCATCTACAGAAAAAAAAAATCAAACAAGAACTTGTGGGTTAACACTCAAGAATGTCTACAGAAACCAGTCATGTCCCTCATTTTTTATTTATGAGGATTTCTGAATCGTCCATTGATTTGCTGAAACAGAGGACGTTTGGCAGGCGATTCCACCTCGGTCCAAAGCTCTTCCCAGGCTCTGCACCACCACCATGGCTTCTGTTTCCTGAACACTGAGATGTTCTGCGCTCAGAGTCAGAGGGGTCTCCACTGACGGTCTGAGATGCAGGGGTGATGAAGAAGAGACCATCTCGACTCCCTGTAAAGAGAAAATTACAATCTATGTTTTAGTTCCTGCTACTGATAAGTAATGTTCTAATGACCAAAGAAATGTTATGGTGACATCATGAGTGGGAATCGAACATGGTATATACAAGTCTGATTTTGACAAAAACTGGAGGGGTGAGGGTAGTAGGTAGGTAGGTAGCAGGTACTGGAAGGATGCAGCTTTGCAGCATGTTCCAGTGATTGAAAAAATGACACTGATTGGCTGAATGGGTATTGCTACAGTTCAAGGTCAACAATTTAAAATTCCCAGACACCACCAATCTGATTGACAAGTGCTTGACAGATATTGACGTGTATTTTGGCACGTGGAGAAATAAGGCATTTTGGCATTTAGTGGCTCACACAATGCCTACATCATGGTTATGATTACACTATTTATAAGGGATGGGATATAAATTCAGTATACCACAATGCAAAAATGTGGCAGTACAAGTCATATTATGGACCAGAAAAGAAAAAGTTTTACTTTGATGTAATCACAAATGGAATTTCGCAAGTTGTCCACTGACATTTTACCATTTGCACCTTTACATTCTTGCAAGCCATGGCCATTGTTAGAAATATTTGTGGCTCAGAAATAAGCATAACTGCACACTCATACTTTGCTGTCATTATATCATGGTTGTATCAGATCTAAACCCCATGTTGCATATAAATTCATATTGTGAAATATATATCGTCCCACCCATAATATTTTCCTGTGCACTCACACTCAATTTGTGAGCAAATTAAAGAACTAGTCACTCACCATGTGGAAAATTTGATGCATTGGAAAGTGGCAAATCAGAGTTCCCTGCCACCATGTCCTCTATCTTCTCCAGCAGCTCTGTCACCTGAGAGCCATCGCCTCTGTTCTTGTTGTTGAAAACATGATACCTGTTCCCACATTTACCTACAAGAAGCTTGAGCGCATCCCCTTCACTCTCAATGTACTGCTCCATGCTTCTGTTTCCCAGGCAGTCTCCATGGGTGAACACCACTATCATGCGACTCCAGTCTCTTTCGGCAAGAGGAGGCAGATGTTTCTCCACAGCCGCAAAGATGCTCTCGCTGAAGGAAACGTCGACACGGACGAACAGAAGGAAGGCGTGCGGATTGAGAGACGTGCTGTTCGCAATCTCCAGTTGAACCTCGCCGCAGACAGGTGCAGCAGAGAGAGACAAGCACCACCCTGGGGTGTCGACCACAGTGACCAGGCGCCCTGCTACTTCCCCCTGTCGCCTCACACTTCCGGCTGTTGACCCGGACAGGAATTCTTCTCTTCCAAGAATGGTGTTCCCTGACGAACTCTTCCCTGATCCTCTGTGTCCAAGCAACACAACCGTCAGTTCTGAGAGAGAGAGAAAGAGAGAGAGAGAGAGAGAGAGAGAGAGAGAGGGAGGGAGGGAGAGAGCGATCAACATAACCTGACCATCCTGGAACAAAACTGCCATAACTGGGCATTGGATGTAAATTTTAAGAAAACCGAAATCATGATCTTTCAAAAAACAACAACGACAAAACAAAAGAGATATCTTAAGTACCATTTTACTTTGAGAAACACTCTAATTGAATACACAAAAACATGTTATTCAACATTAACATTCCAATTAGAATCTAAACAAAAATATTTGACAACGTAATTTGACCAATAGCTTTACATTGAAGTGAGGTCTGGGGCCCGCTCAGTAGACTGGAGCATCGCTCATGGTACAAACACCCAGGAGAAGCCCTCCACACTGAATTCTGTAGAAGGACTCTAAATGTTCAACGGAAGACACCAAACAACGCCTGCCGAGTGGTACTGGGATGTTTTCCATTACTGTTCAATATACAAAAACAAGCAACAACATTTTGGACACATCTAAATTCAAGTCCAAAAGACACACTCCCATTAAAGCACTAAAGCTGAACCCTGAAAACAGCCCCCTCAGTCAGCTGATGGTGAAGCTTTCCAACCAGGTTCCCATCAGTGCTGATTCAAAACAACACAACAGAATAAAACTACTTATGAGTCAGTCAAAAATCTATATTTAGAACATTGGAGAAATGAAACCAAACCCCAAAGTAGACTAAACTGTTATTTGACTATAAACACAGAATACGACTTGGCTGAATATCTCCACTCTGTCAGAGATACGAAGCAGAGAAAGATCCTGACCAAATACAGGCTCAGTGACCAGCAACTAGCATTAGAAACAGGAAGACACAGACAGACAGAGTCTCTCCAGTGAGCCAATTGAACTGAATTGGACTGAATTAAATTAAATTGAATTGAACTGAATCGAGAGAGAGAAATAGTGACCGGAGAGCAAATATGACCTGAGAGGCATTTGAAAGTTTACAGCACATAAAGCTAAAAAAGATATTAAAAGGAGATACATTTCTGTTGTTGAGGTCAAATTATGGAATAATGCCAATATAAATGTAAGAATGTGTAATTCATTTTTGGTTATCAAAAGAATGGTTTACAAAGCTATTTTTTAATTTCTGAAGGGTAGATTAAATTGATTAGAATGTAAGATAGGCATATATAAGTACTTTGCTTGTGCCTATGCTTATTCAGTCACTACTTAATACAAAGACTGTTGATTTTTGTTTACATTGTTTATACTTACTATATTGTGTGTGATGACTGGATAAAAATACTACTAAAAAAACTATTAAACAGGTATGAAGTGAAGAATGGAAAAGGAGCTCAGGAAATCAGAGATTAACTTTATGCTAAAATGTATGAAGGTGCCATTGTTTGTAACAATATTTATAACAATACAACAAGGACAATATAACAATATTCCCATTAGCAGTTCCCATTAGCCGATGTTTTGTGTCAGTATTAACTATCTTTAAAACACTTTATAATTTAATTTTTTAATTGATTCAAACTTTTAACTATAGAAAGGCCTTGAAACACCAGTTTTAACATAACGTGACATTTAAACTCACCACAAAGGTCAATAGCTTTAGTCTGGGTTTCCCTATTGACCTTTTTCACAGCAGCCATTTGGACAATAAATAGCAGGTAAACACAGGTGTTACTAATGACATTAATGAAGGTTCTGTTCCATTTAAGTGTAGCAGAGTCTTTCCAGTGAGCCAGCATGAACAATAGCAGGACCCTGACTCTGTTAGACCTAAATGGAACAGAACCTTCATTAATGTCGTTTGTAACACCTGTATTTACCTGCTATGTCATGTCAATATTGCTGCTGTGAAAAAGGTCTATTCTCACATCTCCAGCAGCTGTTCATTGGAAGGTAACTCTAGGACAGATAGATTAAGCTTGCGTGAAGAATTTATTTACAAATACTTTATTGAAAAAAATAATTAATGTTGCAGAGAAAAAATCATAAGGTTTGATAGAAGTTTTATGAAGCTGTGGTCAGAGAGTAACCATCATCATGTTGGCTATCTGACAAATAACCAGTATTTAATAAAAGGCCAATACCGCCTAATCAAAGGCCCTATCCTAATTGTTTATTTTTCTCAGCAAAATCTACAATCGCTTTGAGACCATAGGAATACTACACTGAAGCCTGACTGGCCTATTTCTTCCTCTGACTCAGAAATCATAACACAATGATGATGATGTCATAATTGGTCATTGTGATGGATGTTGTATGACTGTGTCCAGCACTGGCAGAAACAGTTCATTTGGCTTTGAACAACCAAAGAGGTAAGAAGTCCAGTCAGGGAGTTCCTGATACAGCACTAGTCAGTTAGAGTTCAATATGATTCCAATCCAGGAGATCAGCCTACTTGTCTTCACTACTAAGTACAATATACCTACCAATAGTTTCCATTACAAATCAACTTCTTTAAATAGTCTTATACTGTTATTTTCCTAGTAATAGTGCACTGATACCCTTTACTGTGCCTTGTGTTGCTTTGTTTCAAAATGCTTATTTTATTTATTTATTTTTTGACAAAGCAACAGCTTTCTTGGCACAAAATTGAAATGACAGTTGATGTATCGTCCGCATATTTCTAAACACATTTTCAATCAATAGATCACGCCAGAGATCAAATTAAATAATTTTTCAACAAGTGAAGATTCAAGGGTTACCTTTAGAGTAAAGAGGATGTCTGCAGCTGTGAGGGTTAGTGTCTCCACTTTTGCATACACTTTAAAAATGATATTTTGCTGCATATTCACTGTTGGAGAGAAACACTCAAAATTACCTTTCAGTGATGTAGGAGGGGTTGGGTTACGATTCTTCATCACAGCCTTTCTCCGTTTTCTTTCCTTTGTTGTCCTCCAGTTCATATTGACCATTTGAGATTTCTCTCTGCCTATCTCATAGCATCTTCCTCTATTTACAGCCACCATCTCATCTATCTTCTCTAGCAGCTCTGTGACCTGAAGGCCATTGCTCCTATTCTTGTTGTTGAAGACATGATACCTGTTCCCACAAATCTCAATCAACCACTGGAGGGCCTCCCCTTCACTCTCAATGTACTGCTCTACGGGTCTGTCTCCCAGATAGTCTCCTTTGGTGAAAAGCACAATAGTATGATCCCACACTCTCTCACTTATAAGACTGAGGTGTTCTAGTATTGCTGTCCCAAACTGATTTGGGAAAGCAATGTCAGTCCGAAGCACCAGCAACAGAGCGTGAGGTCCCGGAGGACACAGAGATACACTGGTGACAATTTCCTGTTTGACAAGTTCGCTGGTGTCTCCCACCGAGGCGTTGGCCCACCATCCCGGAGTGTCGACCATGGTGATCTTCCTGCCAGCCGTTCGTCCTCGTTTCACCGTGCACTGAGGAGTTCTCCCTGATCTAAATTCCCCCTGGCCCAGGATGGTGTTTCCAGAGCTGCTCTTGCCTGCTGTTCTGTGTCCCAGCAGGACAATCCTCAGCTTTGACGGACATGAGGAGCGTCCTGATGGAGAAACAAAAAAATTTCTTGTTGTATTTCTCCTCTGCATAGCTGGGAAAAATCATGCAAACAATTTGTTCTGTCATGACCATTTGAAGGTATTGTGTAATTGCTGTGTACATGCATAGTTTGTTGTTAAAGGAATGCTCCCTTGACCTTTGCAATGTGATCCTTGTCCTTGTTTTTTTCTTAAAGGAATACTCCAGCGAAATACCCTTTTCCCACTGAGCATATGTGTTCATCGATTATAGTTCCTACCATCTAACTTTTCCTAAAACAACTTTCTTAAAAAAATAAAAAGACATGTATTTCAAATACATGTCTTATGGACAGCTTTGGAGTTGCTGTAAGGTTTATTTTTTCACTTTGACGGAGCTAAGCTAATGACTCCTGTAGACCTCAAGCCTTTATGCTAAGCTAACACGAAATGCTACCCATTGCAACCGAAGCAGTGGATGTACAAAGGTGAAAATGGTATCAAACATCTTGTCTCAGTCTGGGTAAGTCGGGAAAAGGGTATTTTGCCCAAAACATTGGAGTACTTGAGTTCCTTGCTTTAAGACGCTTTGACAGTACTGGACAGTGAACCAACAAACAGTTAGACTACCATCCCTCAGTAACCACTTTGATGCAATCCCAGTGAACCCCTTCGATCATCTTGTAGTCTTTATAAGTTTCACAGTTACGATAGTTTGTCTGACAAGAGCACTAGAAATGATTTGTAGAATAAATAACTCACCCATTATCGATCTTAGTCTTTGCCTCTCTGTCTGCACATTTGCTAGTCTCTGTTCTGCTCTGTCCCTCTCTGCTGCCTTCATTTCTTCCACATGCTGTGTGAGTTTTGCATTCACTTCATAGCATCTTCCTCTATTTCGAGCAACCATGTCCTCTATCTTCTCCAGTAGCTCTGCGACTTGAGCACCATCACCCCTCGTCTTGTTGCTGAAGACATGATACCTGTTCCCACATTTCCCAACCAGCCACTGAAGTGCCTTGCCCTCACTTTCCAAGTATTGCTCAGTGGTTTTGGACTCCAGCTGGTCTCTACACGTCAACAACAGCATGGTGTGACTCCAGACTTTTTCCCCGAGAAGCCCCATGTGTTCCTTCATTGATGCCTTATGTTCGGTCAGGAAAGAAACATCCATCCGAACCACTATAAGGAAAGCGTGAGGGCCCGGTGGGCAAAGAGATGCACAGCAAACAAGCTCTTGTTTAACAAGTTCGGGGGTATCATCAATGGAGGCACTTTTCCACCATCCTGGAGTGTCGACCACAGTGATCCGCCTCCCTGTTACCTCTGCCTGTATCTTCGCACATTGAGCAGTTCTGCCAACACCAAACTCCTGTCCAGCCAGGATGGTGTTTCCTGACAAACTCTTCCCCGCACCCCTCGACCCCAACAGCACAATCCTCAGGTCTGTGGTCTCTGCATCTGTCAGATGCACAAGTTATCTGAGACATTATCACAGAATAACTACTTGTGATTTTACATGACTTATAATGGCAGTTTCTGTAAAACAAGATTAAGCTTAGCTGAAACTGACCAGGTTGTGATGCCATTGTGATTTTCTTCCAGTTCACCTGGTCACTTTTAAGCCTGAAAGGCAATTATAATATATTAGAAAGACAGTTTTATTTAAAATATCTGAATTAAATAATTTTTTGTGGATTATGCCAAAAATGTGTTGATTATACAGTAGGTTACCTGTATTTGAAAAGACCCTTCTTGATTACCCTTTCAAGATTAGAAGTAAATCAGGCAATCATTCACCTTTCAATTATTCTAAAACTTTATATACACATGCACTTTATATAAGTGAACCCTCTAGTATTTTATAGTAGCTCACCCTTAAAGAGTTTTTTTGAATGACAATCAAAATGACATCAGTGTTTTATGTTTAGCAAGTCAACTAATTCTTATGTTTTATTCTTATAGTAATCCAAGTAACATTTAAATAATCCTATCTTTTGATCTACTTTCTATTGTCATTTGATGTAGCACAGCAGCTACTTTACCTACAACCCAGTTCACGTAAGATTTTACATTTGCTGTCCTAATAACCTGGTGTCCGGTCATTCCCCAGGTTAGACTGGAATAAACAGAAGAAGAACTGAGTACCACCATGGTTGATCAAACAAAGAAAAGAGCGCCACCTACACAAAAACTCAAATGTCATCAACAATATCTAAGGACAAGGGCATCACAGCAGTAGATAGTGTTTAAACACCAAAGGATATTTTCAAAATAAAACAAGGATCTTGCAGATTACCACTTCAAGGAATTTTCATACAATCACAACCTTGGATCCACAACCTTACTGTAATATATTGACTTTTTGAAGGGAATGTTTACATACCTTTCCTCTTACTGAAAACGAAGACAAATGAAAGCTGTTGGATGAGCCTCGGGTGCTGTACTGTTTCCTCTGTAAACACAGCCTGTGGATGAACCTGTTAGGCCACTTTGACAATGCTGTTGTTTGGGGGAAAGGCTGCAGTATCTCATTACCAGATCATGCTGGATCAACAGACAGAGAATCCTCGCAAGGGGGCACTTCTGTTAAATGGATGTCTTATTTTGGAGTGAAAATCCTCAGTCTAAAGAAACCGTTGCAAACCTTGCAGCTGAAATGGCAGCATTCATAGCAGTATAGATAGATAGAAAGATAGATAGATAGATAGAGATAGAGAGATAGATAGATAGATAGATAGATAATTTATGTACATATTTGTTCATTTAGTTAGATACTTGAGATGTGAGATGTGACATTTTTATAATGAAGACTTTGGGTTATTTATTCCAATTTTTTTTTCTTCCGTTTGGTGACTCATTCAGAAGATGTCAGATGATGTCATAATTGGTCATTGTGATGTATGTTCTATGACGATGTCCAGCACTAGCAGAAACTGTTCATTTGGCTTTGGACAACCAAACAGGTAAGAAGTCCAGTCAGAGAGTACAGATAAGACTTTTCCACTGAAACAAATGAAAGAGAGAGTAAGTCTTGTTTGCTTGTTATGCCAATGAAGCCAAGATTTTAAATCTAAATGACATTTTTACATTGGAAGCAGACTGGACTATTTCTTCTAGTATTTACTCATTTGTTTATTTGTTCGGTTATTTAGTCGGTCAGTAAGTGAGAGAGTTACCCTAAATGGCATTTTTTTACACTGAAGCATGATAGAGCTTTCTGCTGACTGGATCAGGGGTCCTAGCACAATATTGATGATGTCATAATTCCCTGAGACTGTATCAGAAATGCATTTGCACCTTCATTCATTTATTAATTTATTGATCTATCCATATATCAAGATGCTACAGATAATAATGATGTGAACTTAATGATGGCCACCCTACCTTGGCATAAAGAAGACAATGAGTACTTTAATTTTGTCCCCACAGTCCAGAACAGATGAAACAATTAATTCAACTAACTGACGTCTATGATGTAACGTTATAGGAAAACAACTCCCAACAAGAGTCCGATTTCTGCATGTAGCTTTGTTACCAACTTTTCATTGTGGTGTTAAAATCTACATTTATCTTCCAGCCAAATTCCAAGGCATTTATACTGAGATATTCTCTTTAAGAGTAGAAAAAGTATAGGCTATTTTTCTAGCAATATTCTTCCACTTACATTGTGCTAATATGCCTGAGGTAGGCTTGATAATACTTATTTTTCAAAACTAACAAAGCTACAAATTTGATAAAAACTGTCTATCTTTTGTGCACTGATGTTTAGATCCTGATTTACCATGTTCACTTTGTAAGACCACTCGGTGGTGTAAAGAGCAGTGTGATCATCCTTGAAAAGCAGTTTATCAGGAAGACGAAATGAGGAGACTGCTGAAAGAATGCACATTGAGGATATAGACACTAATCTTGAAGCATTTATTTGTGGAAGGCTAGGGGCCACAGGTACCATGACAAAAAAAAAATGGTACACCTCTTCACCCAGGGTCACAAAGAACACGTACACAGTACATAGTGCTCATCTGATCCTTTTTCCCTGAGGCACAGTCAAACATCATGTGCAATGGAGGACCTCTAAAGTCTTTTAATTATTCTTTTACGGTGTAATACAAATCTACAGCGCAATAACCGTCTCTGTCTGGCTAATTATCCTCACTTCCTGTGTAAACAAAACAAGTTATGCTTAAAGGAATACTCGTTATGGGCAAAATACCATTTTACGACTTACCCAGACTGAGACAAGATGTTCGATACCATTTTCAACTCTATACGTCCACTGGTTCGGTTCCTATGAGTAGCATTTTGTGTTAGCTTAGCATAAGGACATAAAGAGAAGTGTATGGGAGTCATTAACCTAGCTCCATCAAACTGAAAAAAAAAAAAAAAAAACTTGCAGCATCTCTGAAGCTGTCTAATTTACATAATGTATTGTGTATTTGAAATACATTTCTTGGAATTTTTTTTTCGATGAGAAAAGTAAGATGGTAGGAAATATAGCACCATCAACCTTCTAATGACTCCTGTAGACTTAGTCTTTATGCTAAGCTAACACGTAATGCTAACCATACGAGCTGAACCAGTGGACGCACAGAGGCTAGAGTTAGCTTTCTTTATTTTCTTTCTTTCTTTTTTGCCATGATAAATGGTCAAATTTAAAGATATTGAATATAGGCACAAAATATTGGTTAGTACCAGCCTTCAAAAACTGATAATGGTTAAACTTACTAATAACCAAATTCACATTTTGAATCTGAATAAGGATCAGAAAGAAGCCTGGTATGAAAAACATTGACACCTGATCTCACAAGCATTTTGATGCTACATTGTGATAGGCTTATTCATGTCTTTGAGGTAGATAACACAACTAGTCAACTCAAAATAACCACTATAATACACTTCATAACACACATGGGCCTTCATGTTGCTGCAGTTACTACTGGTTACCAGTAGAGGTTGATAAGAGTCATAGGTTACTTTATGTCACTTTAAGATTTTTAAGACCAGGTAACTTAAGACCAGTTTATTACAAAGCTACGTTGAGTACTTGATTCTGGCTGGTCAAATAAGGCATTCTGCAGTCAGGTATTTCTGAATAACTGACCGTTGTCAAGCTCTGACTTCATCACTGTACCTGTTTGTTCCATATTAATGGGCTTCACCAAAGAAAGCTTTGCTGCTGTGTGTTGTAGGCTAATGTTAGCAAGCTAGCTACACAGAAAGAAGTGCAGTACCTGACTGGAGACACCCAGTGTCAAAAAGACATTACAGCCGTTAACCTCTGTGGATTCTGTGTTGCCAAGAGAGTTGCCAACTCTCACATTTTTGGGGTGAGACTCATGCTTTCAGGTTCAGTTTCACGCTCTTATGTTATGTTATATTGTTGTTATTATTATTACTATTATTACTATTATTATTATTGGTGTTATTGTTGTTATTGTTATTTTTATTTTTATTATTAGTATTATTATTATTAATAATAAT
>OMKZ01001539.1:0-10263 GCA_900302535.1 Neoniphon sammara | reverse complement strand
ACACACACACACCACCATCTCCCCCCCTCTCCATCCCACAATTTCTGGTCCTGGCCTTGAATAAATTACAGGCATGGGTAAGACCATGAATGTAGCAGGCTGGTTTGGAGTGAAGTTCGTTAGTGCTTGTGACGTCATCTATAGGGGTCAGTGAAAAGAGCTTGTTAGGCCTTACGGACACCTGCTTCATTTGGCACCGTGTGATAAAAGTTGTGGAACGCAACGTTTTCAATAGCCGGGTTTAGCATTGTGTGCACAATGACACGATTACTTAGATTGGTATTCTTCATCAGCACTTGAATATTACTGCTTCTTTAAAATCTGCCCTGGTTGTGCCAGCTTCATGGAGACTTGTATCCAAGCTATTTCAGAGTGCGTCTCTGACTGTGTGAAAAATAGATAGAGACAAGGAGAAAGGTGTAATAGGGTTGCGTGTATTACATGTAGGTGCAATAAGGTGTGTTTTTTTGTGTTTCATCTGGCTATGAAATACGTCTTGCACCCCCTGGGGTTGCAGTAGATGTACTCTAAGTAAATTTTGGCAGGCGTTGGCAGTATTTTGAGTGGTGTCCAGTTGGAGGATTTCCCAGGCAGGGATTTCTCAGTGTGCTGAGAGACAGAATTGTCTCTACAGTATCCATTGCTATCCAGGCACTTCATGTCTATAACTGCCTCATCCCTCTCAGGAAGACTGAAGGCCTTAGTCGTGCCACTTATTACAGCTGCTACTGAAGTGCTACCAAAGTTACACAACTCTGATATGTGTTTGTGCATGTGCAAGTGGTGCATATTTTATTTTGTTTGAAATGGCGTGATTATGGAAGGCACACAGGTTTGTGTCAGTCGTGTTTGTTGATTTAGTCTAATGCTTTCACATCAGCAGTGTGGTTTAGGATGTTATCATTTATCACATTATTGCAGAAAATAGCAAGTTAAAGTCAGCGGAGAGCGTGTTAAATATCACATGATCAGGATTATAGATATCAGTGTCTTAATAACTGACCTGGATTATATTGTTCCTTAAAGACCACACAATACAGAATCATTGCAGGGACATCCAGGGGAACAGAGGATTTCGAACATCTCCTCAGACTGAATTTTAAGCATGTTGTTCTTCAGTTCTTATTCCTTGTGATTGGTGCCAGGTATTTCAGCAATGCTACATTCTGCTGTTAAAGAATTCTTGAATCCCCGTGTGTAACCGGAGTTGGCTGCAGCAAACTTTGAAAGAGTGGTGTTGAAAGAGCCACAAGGCGAACGCTTTTCTTCACTCACAGGACTGAGAAATCTTCGTTTGAGAGAATTACAATCAGGGCCTCTTGACTCTAGGAAATAGAGAGGCAATCAGAAAATTCCAGTTTGTCCTCTTTCGATCTGATCTCATTAGTGAAAGTGGCTGCTCCAACCCGTCCCAGTGGAAATATGACCTCTCCCCGATTGTTTCAGAAATAAAAGAGAACAGCAGACTGGATCTTAAGTGAATGACAGGGGCAAAGCAGACTCTGGTTTCTTTGTGGGACATTTTTGCACTGCAGTCAGTGAATTCTAAATTTGATGGATGTTTTGTCTTGCTGTCTCTCACTTTGTCTCTCTCTGTCTTTTTCTCTCCGTCTCTCAGCCTCTCTTTTTCTTAGACACACACACGCACACACACACACAGAAGAAATGAGGGACTGTTTTGTTTGTATTAGAGAGGAAGTGTGAGAGTGGAAGGCCTGGTGACAGAGTTCTCGCGCAGGACTCGGGGGGAATCTCAAATCAGACAAACAAGAAGGTGACAGCAGGCAGGATTTATAACTGTGCTCACTGTTGGGAAGAGAGCAACACTCCCTTAGATCTCCCTTTGAACCTTTACTCCAACAATTGTCAGCAGTGCTCCTACTTGCTAGATGCAAATCTGAAGAAATTATGGCCATACATATTTTAGGAACCATCTAGTAACCTACTTTTTCAGCACCAGCTCTCTGCTTTTGTATACCCAGCTGCACTAACGACACTATTTTTCATCCCATTCAATAAGTGATACTTTGGACAAACATGCAGTACTGTGATGCAGTGTTGCTGACAGAGAGGCTTTGCTTTTATCCAGAAATACATGTGAATAATACTGTACGTTTGCAGAGTCGAGAGTGAAAGCCGGCCAGTGCAGACCACCCATGGGTAAGAAGTAAAACCGCATACCCATGCTATCACTGTCCTTCTTAACCCTGCCCCCCTTCGCACTCACACGGCAGCAGAGTGTGTTAATACACTGCAGGGGTCACTTAGGCCAACATAACAGAGACACTGACCGAGATTTCTCCAGCAAGTTGCATCTGCGTAGAAGAGTAATGGCAGACTACTGGTGATGTTCGACGCCGGGATTTTTGGAGTCTTATCTTGACTCCGAGGTTGAGAGTCACTGAAGTTGACTGTTCAACTCCCATTACATTACCACTAATGCTGCCTTAGTGGAATGTCTACACTTTATCTTTGAATGTGTCAGGCCTGGTGCCAGAACCAAATGACTGCATATTTAAGTTAAATAGGGCAGTCATGAATAAATAGGACTTCTTGAAATGGAACACAAAAAATTAATTATTTGGTTGCTTTAATCTTTGCAGATAGACTGTTACAACGTCCAGTGGTTTCAGCTAAAAACATACTGAAGTACAAAATTGGTCAGAACAAAATGCAAATTTTAAACATACAATTGCACTTACAAGCTCAGCTTGTATGTGCAATCATTAGGATGCAACTATTATTAGCCTTTTACACCCACAACGATGGGGCTAACAGTTTACATTAGCATCACTCTTTTATTTCACTGCAGCACAAACTTGCTAACAGCAATGCTTTTGTGTGACTTACCAAACTGAGCTGCTGTTACCACCCTCATCCACAATCATGCCATTTCCTCTGTGCAGTGCTAGACATACAGTCTACATTGTGTGGTACCTGTCAACTGAAGTCGACCTCAGCTCATCATGAATTCTTAGATCACTGGACGGGAGTCGGCCATGGAGCTGCAACTCTACTCTTATTAAGGAATGTAATTTTGCTGAGTCTTTCAAATCTGGCCTGCAGTGGTGTTTCCTTCATGGGGTAGAAATACAATACACTGTCAAGCAGAGATGCCTGTAAGAGCCACATGCGATATGCCAGTGTTCTCCTTTCATGCTCAGCGGCTTTTCAGAACTGGCTTGCTCCATGCGATGGGGCACTAACAGGCAGTGTGTGTGGACACAGTGGACGTGATGACTTTACCACCCAAGCCAGACTGATTTATGTGGGAAAAGCCCTCAGAGCACCCACGGAGAGTGTGGAGAGGATTAGAAGCAACGCTACAAAACCCGTCACGGCCAATCAGCAGCTGAGACCCCCTACAGACAGACGTCAAGGCCAATCACAGCACAGCATTCAGGTTTGCGGTCTTTTTTTTGTCTTCTTTATCGCTGCTTCATAATCTTATGATCTCTTTATCATCAGGGTTTGGCGGTTAGGCACTTCAGCTTCAATGCAGTGGGCTATTGAGATGTGAAGAGATACTGGGCCTACTGTTGAAGTTGTCTCTGTCTGTGACACAGGCACAAGCAGACACACACACACACACACACACACGCAAACACACATATGTTCAACAGATGCTTACCCACACCATATCCAAGATGATAACATATCCACCTACGTCTCTGAGGAAAGGAACACCTCTGCTTTTCCCAGGATTCTGCGCTCTGGTGTTTATTTAGCTCACGTTTCACATTTCCTAGAGTATTTTGAGAAAATGTGGAGAACAGAGCGAAAAAATGCTTATGATATCTGCAATTGTGCAGTTTTGTGTTTCTTTACATTATAGATATTAATTAATTGCCCACCATAATTTGCTAAAAAAAGGGTGTATTTTAAAATTAGTCTATATTATTATTATTTGAATTAAATCACTTATTGAGGTTATTAAACCGTGCAAAAGTTTTGAATGAACCACATCTGTAATTGCTTCAGATTTATCTTATAACTGTATATTTTAAACATTTTAACATTAATGGAACTTTTTTTAAAATGTTTGCCTCATATACCAGCCACCTCTATAAATCAGAGCTTGCTCACATTGCAGCTCGACTGCTTAAAACTGAACTAATGAATTTGTTTTGCTGCACATCTAAAAGAACAAAGGTTAGGCTGCATCGTTGACATTACAATTCCATGTACTCATACTTTCTGTATCCTCTTTCACCCCTTACTTTCTGCTCCCCACCCACTCTCTCTCTCTCTGACACACACACGCAGAGACACACACACACACATACACACACACACGCAATGAGATGGAGACTAAGGCTTTTTGCCTAAAGTAAACACATGTGAATGATGGATCTTTCTTCGGATTGTGGGAAAAAGTGTTTGACTTTCACACAAGCTCTCTAAACGGCTATTAAATCCTGTATGTGTACACATGCCTTTTTTCTGAGGAAGACAGAGGATGAATTGAAAGGATTTTTCTTTTTTACCATTAGGATTTTTTTTCTGAGCACCTTTTGACTGCCACCTCTCTCCTCTTAAATCACCTGGCCAGGATATAGTAGAGCATTGTGTGCAGGACCTGTATGGACTGGACTGAATATTGGCCAACTGGGGATCAGGATCACTGTCAGTCATGAAGATGGAAGAATTATTGTCCTCTCCATTTGCAATATAAATCTACGGAGGGGACACTGGACAAGTCAGAGACCCATTTGCATCAACAGAGTGGTGAGACTGGAGGGCAGTGAGTGCAGTAGACATCTCTGTGCAGGAATGTATAGCAGACAGAGCTGGAGACTGGCCAGCTGGAGGAATTCAGAATGCTATGGCTCTGTTTCCGTGTGAAATAGCTACTTAAGACCACTGCGAACAGCTGCCGGACAGTGCCCCCTCTTCCCCCTGCTCTCTCCCCTCCACCTCCCCCCCCTCCCTCTGCAGGGGCTGTAAATCTCGAAGGAGGACGGAGGTGCTGGCGACTTGCTGAAAGGGACACAGGGAGTATCCTGGGGTTTAGTGCAAAAGGTCAGGTCTGTGTTAGCAGGCCGCGGTGCCGGGGCTCAGGGCTGATACCCACTGATGACCCAACGCACACGCTTAAAGCCGGGGCGCTGTCCACCCCTGAGGCACCGCGGATCTCCACACTCCTCCAGTCTGCTGTCAGGATTAATTGAACTGGTGTGAGGGAGAGGGCACCGAAGGCCTGCCACAACAAGAGGGCTTATCTGAAGGAAAGGTGGAGGGTCATTTAAACCATTTGACAGAGCCATGTCTAAATCCGTATAATCTGGCAAATAATCTGAGAAGAAAAATGTTTGGAGAATTATTGCAGGAGAGGATGAGGAGGGTGGTGGGGGACTTTGGAAAGTGTTTTTGAGTGGCATATGCTCCACTAAAAATGTCAACAAAAAAGACATATTGAGAAAAATGACTGAATTACAACTGCGATTGATCCCACATTTGCCTCTGAAAACCGGAGGAGAAAGACGTGGAGGGGTCCTGAGCTCCCTGTTCATCCTCTGTCCCTCCTGAGTCAATTGTTGTGGAAGCATGGTGTCAACCCTGCGCCATCAATCACCTCCTTTCAGAGGAGGGCAGACAAGGCGGGGACCCGCCCCCCAGGACAGGGGGGTGGAAGTTCTCATGCCCTCCCCGCCTCCTGCAGCCCCGCGCCCCTACAGACAGAACTCCGACAGCTGGTCTGGCCATTAGGGGTAGGCCAAGACCTGAGGGCCCCCGCACAGCAGCAACAGCTGCCAGCCCACTGCCCCCAACAGCCCCACCAACACAGCACTATAAAATCTGTATTAGAACAGCCATCTATTGTCATTTCTTTGCATTCCTTCACAGAGATGGCCACGTTACACATCACAGTTCATTCTTTCCATTTAGGTACAGTGTGCCAACATGAGAAATGTGTGAAAGTGTTTCTACGTAGTTATCTGGAACACTTGGTTTTGCAAATGTTATTCATTTAGGGAAGCATTGCATTTTTGCCCAGGCCCTTGACTAGCAATTATGTAGTTTTGCTCTTAGTGGGTGGTTGAGTGTTACTTGTTTTGATGCCATATTTCAATTCCCTTCCCACAGCTGAAGATCACAATGTAATCGGATAGGATGAAAACAAAGCTGACTGACCCTTTGACTTAAATAGATTACCATGTACTTTCATATTTCATGGCTTTTCCCGTATGTGGAATTTATCATATTCAGGAGGACAAGTTGAGGGAATTATGACAAGTTCAGTGCTTCATCTGTTGTGTTGTAAATGAGTTGATTAAGTGTCTTTAAGACATTTTGTTATGATGCAAAGTCATAAACTGCAAAATAATCAGTAAGTGATTTCATCTGGTCTTTTTTTTCTTTAAATAACTCAAAAAATAGTCTCTGGAGTGACATCATTTGTCTTTTCTGTTGTTTTCTTGAACCAAGTGACACTAGCTTAAACCTTGTGTGATCATTGTGTATTCGAAAGATCCTATGTGCTGGAAATGTCAGCCAGTTTGTTCAAGTTGAAATTTAATGATGAAATTCGTTATGCAAGCTGCTCTGGCAAATTGCTTGGGACCAACAACTGATCCTGCCCAAAGAATTTCTTACCTGGCTTTATCTGTATTTACAATACAAATACGTCTGAATCTGTGAGATTTCACTGTGTGCTTTGATTTGAAAATTGCTGTTTGCAAATGCATACTGACTGAAATAAATGTGAGTGTACTTAGTCACCAGAATGAACGTGTGTGTTCCTCTGGGTGAAAGAGAGAGAAGATTTGAGCGTCACAGGAGATTACGCCACACACTCCCTCAGGGGTCTTGTTACTCATGTACTAGTGGTGGCTGAGTGGTTCCCACACCTCCACAGAGAGAGAGGCTGCACCCACAGCCCCACCTGTGCCTCTACCTGTCCCAGCAGAGCCCTCCTGAGCCAGGATCTTCCTTAAGAAGAGAACAGGGAAAAAACACTAAACCTGTCGAGCGTGCAATCAAAACAACAGCCAGTGAGGAACAATGCTGGTGCGCCACTAAGCTATAATTACATCTAGAACTACCAAGAATGGGATAATTCTCCTGTACCTACCTACTCCCCCTCAACCACCTCTCACTCCCACATACACACACACACACACACACCACACAAATACACATATGTGTAGACACCTACATCAGAGACGTGACAGGGAGCAGTTTCATTCTGCCAAGGTGGAAGGGAGTCAAGCTCTGGATATATTCGTTGTTGCTTTCTGTGCCAGGTCCACCCATTTACTTGTGTTTTTGATGTATGTTTTTGTGATATTACAGCTTTGTAGGCAGGCAGCGGCCATGTAAGAACGACTGGGGCGAACCTTGCCAAGGCTGTCCAATCTGAGGCTGTGGTCTCTGCCAAAATCAACAGGCCTGTTTGTTCTGTCGGCCAAGCTGTCTGTGATCACAAAATCTGTCACGGAGGCCCCTGGCTCTTTTGTCCGAGCCCACTGAAGCGGTGAGAGATTACATGTGTGGTTATTACGACTGTCTTCCTCCTCCTCTTCATCAGGCTGGATGGGTTGTAGGAGGCTGGAGCAGGATGAGATCCAGTTGGATATTAGTACACGCCGATATGCCAGTTGTTCCACTTCGTTATAAAATGGCAAGCGATGCTCTATGGCCGGCCTAGGAAGCGAAAGCAAAGATGGAGTGATGAAAAGGGGTGAATTAGGGAAATGGCAGGCTTTCTGGATGCAGATTCAAAGGTGCACATCACATTCCTGCCTCAGGCTCTGGCTGGCCTGCAGGCACACTTGAGTGATAAGGAAAGCAGTAATGGAATTAGGAGGGGTGGGGCAGGAGGAAGTGGCTGCGGGTCGATATGGCTCAAGTGCTCTGTGCCTGAGGGCTTGCTAGCCTGCTTTAAAAAAGGAAACTTTGAAAGAATTGTAACCCGTCTTTCCAGACTCATTTACTAAACACGATTCCAGTGCACACTCAGGCACAAATTATTCCATCAGACTGTCTGTTGTGACAGGGGATCCTCAACTTATCTAGCTGGAAAAATTCACCAAATTAATGTTTATGTTAAAAACTTAAACATTCAAAGTTTCTTTATTGTTATCTCTACCATATACAAAAGTGTACATCTGCTCCACATAGCAAAATGAGATGTCGTTTTTCCAGGGTCATAAGTCCATGCAAACAACACAAGCAGCATAGTAATAATTTAATAATAATTTAAGGACTGTGCAAGCCGAGCATGCACTAGAAGATGCAAAAATGTAGTAAAAACAAAAACTGTGCAAGGTGAAATGGATAGATCAGTAAAGAAAATGCAGAGTGCGGAGCAGGAGCAGCCTATCACCACAGCAGGAGGCCGATGTAATGATGTGTAAGACGATTTTCATCTCATTGCTTTTTTTTGTTCAGATGATATGATGAACCATGGACCGTGGGAATTGTAAGTCCAGCTAACTCTGATGAATTATTTTCCTCCGCATATCTGGGTCACATGGGTCAAGTGTACAAGCTAGAAGCGGCCTTCTTCTGAAAGCCTCGGTAGTGGGGCGGAGCGGGTGGAAGGGGTGGCTGACAACAGCAGACATTCCACACCACACCACCCAGGGGCAGGGGAGAGAGGGGGGCTTGCAGTAATTCCACTTTTATTAAAATATATTGAAGAAAAACAACAAACTGGTCTGTGGCGGAGGAGGGGGGAATCAGCATGACGGCTCCACCCCCTCTCTCGCTATCTGGAAGCTCGTGTCTCTTTGCTGGACATGAACCTTTCATCCTTTCCTTTCAGCCCCCTCTTCCCCTCCATCTTGTTCAAACAGCTGTCCGGCCATTTCTGCTCGGCCTGCTCCTTTAATCTAGCTTCCTTAGTTCCCACTCTCTCTCGCACCCCTGCTTCATCAGTCCCTCGCTATCTCATGGCCTCACTATTGTCCTCATATGAGCGCCTCACTATCATATCACTAACAGATTTTGTGTCTGAAAACACTGAGGTGCTCCTCCCTCTCTGCTTATCTTGCCCCCTGTTTGCCTGGTGTCCTGTGGCTTTAGGTAAAGGTCGTGTTCCTGGGTGGATCCCTAAAGGCTGTGTAGTGCTAATCTCTCCTGAATGGCCACTACACCGTTATTGAGGCTGACTTTATTGTCTGTCTGATTTTACAACCATGCCTCTGGCCCCGCTGACCCCGGTGACCTGGTCACTGTCTCCTCGGCAACTAATGAAGGAAGTGTGATAATGCAGGACGGAGGAGGTCTCACCACGGGACGGCTTGACCGCTGAGCCCAGGGCAGACACTATAACCTCTCATGGCAGTGCACACCATCAGCCTGTCACAAACAACTGACATATTCAATTCATCTCTCTTTGTTGAACTTACATCCAGCACCCTGTTCAGTTATATTAATCTTGAAATTGGCGTCTCCTGCATTGCACAGTATCCCCCCCTCCCCAATCGCTGTAAGCCAGCTGGCAATTCCCAAGGAACGGTTAGAATATTAGTTCAAGAATGTATGATGCACATATAAGATGTACCAGATTATCCAGCATTATCCTGCATGCTGACAAACCTTCCACTTAGCTGTAGCCATCTTCCCAGGGCTTTGCGGAAGAGGAAGACAATCCATGCATTCCTGGGCCCTGTCGTGTCCTTTCCTACTCTCTAATTTAGGAGCAGCTGTCAGGCCCTGCAAACCCTCAACCATCAAAGTCGGACAGTGAGGTTTTGGGGGGCAGGGTATGTGTGGGGCATATACGGAGTCTGTGAGGAGCACTAATACCCCCTAACGCACTTTCCTAGATTTTGGCAGTTCCTTCCTTAACAGAACACCTGTGGCAGGTAGGACAGAGGTTAGAAGATTACAGGATAGGAGACAGTCACTGCAAGGCACAGCAGTAAAAACAGAGTGGTTGTTTTGCTGATGGTGCTTTATAGGAGAGGTCCCCTCTACCCTCCCTGCACTACTGATAAGTAAGTCAGAACAGATCCTTCAGAGTCTTGGGAGTCTCCGGGGGGCTCTGAAGGTCTCGTGTGTATTGGGTCCTTCGCTGTGATTCCCACACTGGGAACTGAAGGCCCCTGCTGGATTGTTTAGACTGAGGAAGGCACCTGCTGCTTAGAGGAGAAAAGCAGACCTAAAATCACCTGTTGCCCTATTCATTTATGTTGCGTTACTCAAATGGAGAGCGATGATCGCACTGTGTGTCATGAGATCCTGAGTCCTGAAGGCTTCTCACAGTACCACAGCTAACTCCCAATATAGCCAAGACTGCATAAACAACTGTTA
>OMKZ01001537.1:9784-22207 GCA_900302535.1 Neoniphon sammara | reverse complement strand
AAAAAAAAAAAAAAAAAAAATGAACATGTGAATGCTTCCAAGTTGTAGTAACGAGATGGCATCCCGTTTGCACACTTATTCTGATGAGACCTGAATGCGGAAATAAATAACAGTTACCGCTGACAATCACCACTTTTATATCACCACTTGTTCACTATTTTGGTTTCATACATACATTGTTTATTTTGTCCACCAATGGTACATCTCTCCTTCATGTGTGGTATGGATTTAATAAAATAAGATGAAACTTTTTGGAAGTTGAGACATTGCAGCAGAAAACAGTAATAATAGGATATGGCGATGAAAAATAGAATATGAATAAGCAATGCCTCTCAAGTAGAAATAGAAATATACAAATCAAAATAGACTACAGTGTTGCGAGGGTGTGCCAAATAACAGCAGCAGAACATACTGAGACAAAGGAAAAATAGATGAAAATCGGTAAGGGATCATGACATTTGTATTGTAACTATTTATTTGCAACAGCAGGTGGTTTTACTGGTTTTTATGCTGTTTGTCAGACACACTGTTCACTGGAACTAGCCAAGCTGTTTATCGCCACTTGACCCCCTTCACATATTTTGAATAGTGAGAACACACTTTGCATGTGTATTTTCATGGCTCTCTGTCTTCTTCTGTGCCCAGTATTGTCTATTGTATTGGCTTAAAAAATGTGTTTTCCATTTTGGGGCTACTCGGCTCAACTGATGATGTCGTATGTGTCAAATAATGTAATACAGTAAGATGATTTTACAAGATAACTTGTAAAATGTCATAAAATGTCCCTCTAAATAGGTTGAAAATGTAAAAAAAATCTATTTTGCCAGATGATCTCTTCACATGGATAATATACTAATTGAAAAGTTACACCATGTAATAATTCCTGAATATTAAAAGGAAAAAATGTATACATTATTTTGACGTTACATTGTTTGACAGTAATGCGAGTATCAGTTGCTACTGTTATGGTTCTGATTGCTTGACTGAACTCATTATTGTCATGTTTTTCTTCTCCAAGAGAACTTGTATTCAGGGTCTTGAGAGAAGGACCGTGGACTCCTTGTTAGTGTTAGCAGCACTGTGAAATGCATGATGCACTGCCAGCACATTGAAAAGAGCTCATTTGTCCCAGAATAGAGGATTGGAGGTTACATTAGGCTTAGTCAACTTAGCTACTTTTTTACTACTGGTATTTTCGGTTCATATATCTTAAACCAGTGATTAACTTTATTGAGTTACCATTGAATAAAGATTTGACCATCTACTAAGTCATGTGTGTTGTGATTGTTTGAGTAGTAAAAGTAGTAAATCTGTTACAATTATTGCTATCGCTCAACACAGTGTTTGCTAAAACGTTAACTCCAGAGCCAATGATCTACCGGGGACATGTGGATGATTTTGGTGTCCTTGTCATCACTTCATGGCTAAGTTGACCAATGGGACAGTCTCCCAAAATAGAAGTGGTAGCCTATATTTCGTTACGCCTGGTGGTAGCAGCATTATGCTGTGGGAGTGGAAAGAAGCTTTGGGGAAAATTAATAGCTCTAAATACCAAGATACATAGTGGCAATATCTGCTATATGTATACAGCTTTAAATTAAACTAAATGTAACTATAATGTGTAGACAGACAGGCAAAACATTGCTATTCACTTATGGTTCCTACATTAAAAAGAAAAGAGGAACTTGCTTTTATTTTGTTTTCTGGCCTAAATTAATATAATCTAGAAAACTGCAAGGGGTGTGTAGATGTTATTTCCACATATATGTGCAGTGTCCTCAAAGAGTACCCTGTTCACCCTTTATGGCTACAGTTTTAGTCTGAATTCAAAACCGATTCAATTTGAATTTTTGCATGCCTTTCACATTAATATTTTAACAATTTTACACACAATTCAAGTCAACAAGGATAATTTTTGAATGAAGTTGAGCTGTTTTCAGTCAATTACTCAACCTAGAATTTTCAATAAATAAGCTGAATGTATATCATGACGGTATGTTGTGTAGACTGAAAACAAAAGTCCCTCACCAGGGAATAAGATATACAAATGTGGCAAAATCAATCTATATGTAGTAAAAATGGTGAGGTATGAGGAACATAAGTATAATGGCAACATATTGAGAATAACTGTGGATCTACATGAAGCTTTACTGTGTTTTCTTTAGCCAGGCCTGGGGCTTTTCAGTTTCTTACAGGATTTTTGCTCTGGAAACAAAACTACTCAGATGTAGAATGTTGTAAATTTTTTAATTTCACCTGTTCACCACCTCCCATTCACAATCTATTTACTTTGTCCTAGTGCTGCCATCCAGTGCTGCTTCCTGAGTCATGACATGCACAAAATGAATAACAAGCAGACTTTACTTTTTTCTTCTTTATCTACAAACATTAGAGGTAATCCAGTGTCTTACATGAAAGCAGTGTATCAAAAAGAAATTAAATATGAAAGGACAGACAAGACACGGGGTGTGGAGAGAAGTGTTGTTTCTTCATCTTAGCAGGGAGTGGATTGATTTCCTAACAACATCTTTGCGCTAAGACTGGATTTACACACAGACCTTTTTTCTTTGTAGCACGAGAGAAATCACAGTGGTTTTTACTGTTTAGTCCGCCACAAAAGACCACATCTGTGTCTCAAGAGTTAAACATCAGATTGAGCCATGTTGCTGAGTGAGTCCAGCTTTAAATCACCTTTGATTACAGGATTAGAACAAAGATATTAGCAGCACCTCTCTTTGATAACACTCTTTCAAGGTAACCAAAAAACATCAAAAATGGAAAATAACAGGCTCATCTTGCACATCTTGAATAAACTTAGTTTGGCTGAGTTTTATCGCTATTACTCTACCTGACATTCAGTTTTTTGAAGTGATATACAATGCTGTCTCACAAGTAATAAGTAATATTTCTGAATAAATAACCATGATGCATTTATGTGGACAGACACAAGCTCTGACTGAATGGTAGCAGGCCTTAATCTTTTTACTACTAGTTGCTAGTAACATTGGCAATGTACAATTTCGGTCTTTGTTTACTGCTGAACTAATATGAAGTGGTTCTTGAAAAACTGAAAATGTGAATATAGACAAGATACAAGGTGTTTTAGGGAAACCCAGCCAAGAAATGAACAGAAATGCAGTCATGTTTGGCAAAGAATTTCAGAACTCGACTAAGGCATTCAGTGTAACATCTGAGCTCGTCTACACTGATAAAGAAGATCCTTCCTTCCATCTTATGATTTATCTCTCATTGTCTCACCTCGCTAGCTTTCAAAAAGGAGTTCCACATGGAATTTAGCTTCTAATAAAAGCAGACAAAACCGGTTTTCTGTAAAACATTTTAACAATTTTAACAAACAAAACTGATTTGGTGAACAGTCCTGGTGGGCCAGCAGTCGCCAACACTGAACCGCAAACAGTTCCCTGAATGTCCTCTCGTCACCGCTGGTCAGATTTCTGCTCCCGCCTCTGGAGCACGTGGCTCGCTGCTCCGCTCAGTAACACGCTTCCCTGCAGAGACCAGAGTCAATGAGATGCTTCATCATCGATAATCCACTAATAAGACTAATACCCTCAGTTCATAACGACCTGACCTCAGATGAACACCTCATTCAGCCTGGAGTAATCTAGCTAAACACATGTTGCTGGATTACTGGCTAATTATTCCAGCTAATACCTATGATCTCACCTCATAAATTCACCAGTTATTTCAGGAAACACGTTTTCAGGGAATATGAAGCTTTGTTATGTGGATCTGTCAGACTAGCTTTATCAATCACGTGGGTTTCCAGACACCTAAATAACAAATATTCTTATCTGCTTCTCAATTAGTTTCAATATATGTTACAACACCTCTCCTCTCCTGTCAGTCGTCCTTCTTGTTGTCTATGAGCTCCTGTGTCTGCTGGGCCAGCCTCCTCCTCTCAGCCTGCTGCCTCTTCAGGGCCGCCTCTGCTTTCCTACTCTGATAGATCTTCACCCCGGCGAAACCCAGACACAGCAGCAGCGTCTTCAAGGCCAGGATGTAGAAGAGGAGGGGAACGTTGTCCAATGCCTGAGGGAGCAGGAGAAATGGTGAAAATGACGGCGGAAAAGCAGGTGTTTACACATGAGGTGGATTGCGCATTCCTCTGATTGAAAGGCCAAATTGGAATGAATATAAACTAGAATAATGCAGGTTAAAAGATAAACAAGGTGCACTCAAATTCTTCCACATGTAAGATGAATAAAATTCCAAGTCACTGTGGTCAGAATCCTCGTCCATCTTCTCCTTCTACAAAATTCCACTGTCCAGTTGTTGGTTGTAGTATAAGAAGACCAAGGTAGACAGTTTGTTGACATTTGGTTTGATTATACCAGTTTATGTGGGAAAAATAATGCTAAAATTGGCAGAATTTACATTATTGAGATAGCAAAATTCCTGGTGCAACTAACTGTTGGTGGATAACTCTTCCAATCAACTACAGAGAAGAACTTTGTCTGACAGGAGTGGACACAGATGTTTTTCATCAAGTCCATCAACTATAGGGACACAGAAGACCCGAGACGCAGAAGACCCTGTTTTCTCCTGGCTGTGAGGGCTATAGGAACATTTGTTGTGAAAAGAGAGTAAAAAGAAAAGCCTGGAACATTCGTGGATCTTACAGAACATTCCCCCCTCCTATCAAAACCAGAAGACTGAGCTGCTGAGCTGGAGGGTGGGAGTTAATTTAGTCACACAGAGAGAGAGAGAGAGAGAGAGAGAGAGAGAAGAGGGGGAGGTGAGAAAGAGAGACAAGCAGCTGCAAGCCATGTGCATGCAGGGCCTCTAGTCTTGTGTCCATGTCACTCACAAATTGTGTGTGAGTGACATGGACACGCTAGCTTTTTGAACTGCATTCAAAAAGATGGCAATTTAACGTTGGCAAAAGTTAGAACAACTTCAGACTTTTCTGAATTGGAAGGAGACATCATTCAAACACTACTACACTTGGCACTTGGTAAGTTAAGTACAGTAATGAGCAGCGAGAACCGAGTCTAAAAAGTGACATTTATTAACTGAGGGCTCCTTGGAGGATTATATATAAGCCGAATAAAAGAGAGGATCTTAATGATGTAGAAAACGTGTTGAAATGAAGTTTGACGTGTAAAAGTTTACCTATAAGCAAAGCAAAACAACTTTTAAAAAACAATGAGCCAAGTTTGGCGTAACATGAAGCGGCATATGTAGCTCGAGCTCAGAATGTAGCTCGTGAGCCCCCTAAATGATTCCCACGCCAAACCTATTTCTTTGCATAATAACTTCTGTCAAAAACGTAACAAAATATCCTATTTTGACAACTTGAATGAATGACATGGTCTAGCAATTCTTGGCTACCTGTACTACAATCGATATCAAATTCTATAATAAACGAGGCAGCGTGATTAACAGAGATCCTATAACTCTAGCTAAAGGTTAAAATTTTAGTTTTGTTGCTAGTTACAGATATAATACTGCGTACAGTAACTGTTAGCCTATGGTCTCATAACATGCTAATACCAGCTGCTCACCTGAAGTAAGATTAGGTCGTAAGAGTCAACACAACACATTTAGGAAAAACTATAAAGTAGTTGCTGTATGTAAACAAGAAATTATGCATAAACCGTCTATAAATTTGAGTTTATTTACCTTCCAGTTGATCATTGTAGCGGTATTGCGAGATATCCAACTTCTTGCTCCAAGTGACAGGAGGCTGCTAATGTTCCTTCCGTTGGTCGGAGGAGGCGGGACTTGTAGTAATGCACCAATGGCACTGCACGTTTTATTAGACGTATTTTATGCTGCATTGTGAGTCCATACGAAAAACTTCGACGACTGCTCAAAGCAACGACTTATTATATACTTAAGTCCTTACCCTACCCTTACTATTTGAAGTCCTAACCTTTACGCTTTCGAAAACACTCACATGGAGCCGTCAAGATTACAGTTGAAGATTTCTGTGGATTTAAGTTGCCGCTGATCAACTTTTTCACATCTTACAACTGTACTTTAAGTG
The DNA here is from genome assembly GCA_900302535.1 of Neoniphon sammara. Classification (NCBI taxonomy): domain Eukaryota; kingdom Metazoa; phylum Chordata; class Actinopteri; order Holocentriformes; family Holocentridae; genus Neoniphon; species Neoniphon sammara. Next base: position 16,194 of record OMKZ01001537.1, on the reverse strand, counting down.
ACGAAACATTTCAGGTCATATTTTACAGCACACATCATACTATGCAATGTAAACTGTAAACCAAAAATCCAGCCAGGTGGACAGTAGCTTCTACAAGGATCTGAGGTTAACCGCATTTTCTAATATTATTTACGAAGTAAGCGTTATTTTGATGTGAAAATTTTATTTACCATCTTCCCCAGAGCATTTGAACGCACCATTATTTTGCCCGGCAGAAAGCCATACTAGGCATAGCAGCTTCACTTGTTTGAAAGTTCTGGCAATATCCTGAAAATGGGAGATAATATTTTGTCATTTTAATAGCAAAGAAAACCCTCCTAAATCTATTATGACCGCATTTATATTGCGTAGTATTCTTTATCCCCAAATCCTAAATTTTAACTAAAATTAAATGGGTTTTTACAGACTATTTCATAAACTCTTTGAGAACAAGAAATTATAAAAAGAAAACATTTGGGGTTAAAAGCCCTCCAACAATTACTTTATCAGTCCCTTGAAATGTGAAATCATTTTCTAGCATTTGTAGCCCTCCTTTTTAATTATACATTTCCAGCCATCTCGTTTTTCCTTCACGGCGCTGAATGCAGCATAAAACTCAAACAACCGATACATGAATGGAGATTCCCACACACTGGAAACAGCTTTCATTTCATATCGCTGTGATTTTATTATTCCACCACACGTTTAAAATCAAGGTAAACATTCAGAAAACACAACTCGGCACTTAAAACAACCATGAGCGTGTTATGGATACAAAGTATCCATGTTCACGAGACTCCATAGCTTGTAGCCTAAATGACGTCATGTTTAAAGGTATGTATAAATAGCACCAAAATAATATGTATTTCCAATAATACGTGCAATCTAGTCAGTGGTCGCACTAAAATGTGCATTTGCAATAATATATGCTCTCAATATAAATAATGATCACATATCACCATCTTGTATTTTTATATGCGGATGCAGATACCCTAACAGGCATGCGTAGTCACGGTGGCCGAGAGGTTAAGGCGTTGGACTCGAAATCCAATGGGGTTTCCCCGCACAGGTTCGAATCCTGTTCGTGACGATATTTCATTATGTACCATTTACAACTTATTTTATACTGATAAGCACTATCCAGAGTAAAGCCAACATGTACGAATAGAGGGCGTGTGTGCGTATTACTGTTAGAACGAACTATCAGTTTGTGGATTTTTTCTTTTCTGTTTTTCTTTTTCTTTTCTTTCTAGAGATGTGGTCTAGTCAATGTGGTTCACTCGCAATATGATGAATAAGACAGCTTTATTAACGAAAAATGTTTATCGGTTGAACCCTATAGAATATATTACAAGCAGGATAAGCACTGATGTGCTTCTATATCCTGATGTGTAGGCAGCATTTACTCGGAATGAAAAGAGGTGTAGTAGCCATGTAACCCCTCCAAACAGGTCATTACAAAGTGAAGAAAATTTTAAGATAATAGTTTTACCTTATGCAATAAAGGACTCTTTAGCTGACAGTTTTGTCAACAGCACCATCTAGTGGAGAAATGAGCTGAGTTGAGATAATTTCAGTGCAAAAGTGCTTCGGCTAGTTTAACAACATCCAAATATGGATAAAACAAGAATTAATGTTAACAAATAGTTGATCCTAGTACAGGGGTGGGCAATTATTTTTCGTAGGGAGGCCACACGAGAATCCCAGATTGCCGCCGGAGGCCAAACAAACTTTGTCATTCCTTTATTTAATTCTACCATTAGGGTTAATTATAGGAACACACTGTGCACTTATTCTTCAGCATTATATTGAAAATCACTGAGAACAGCATCTTAATAAAATCGTTTGATTTACTGCACCATGGAACAGAGCCACACACTGACTAGCCCCATACCAAGCACTCCATCATGTTTTCCTGTTTGTATCTACAACACTGACCTTAACAAGTGCAGTAGTCATTATGACTGTCCACGGAGTCTTTCATCAATTCCCCATCAGAAAACGGCTTGCTCCTTTTGGCAATTTTGTGAACTCATAGCTTTTACAGTTCCTTCTTCGCTGTATGAAGCTTTGTAAAAAGTCCGTACTGCTTTTGTAGCTTAGCTAGCAATCCCTCGACTGTCCTCACCTTCTTATCTTCCGATGTGTTTCTATATTTTCCACGTGTTTTGTCTCGAAGTGACGACTCAAGTTGTAGTCTATACAACCATATGTTCGTTGCAAACTAAACACACCTAACTACTTAGCAGTCCATGACATATTAAATACTCTACATTCGGCATCAGCCTATAGCTTTTTAACGCTCGTTTTGTGTCGCAGACTACCCCAAATTGAACCTCCATCGACTGCGCGGCACGAACGAAATAATCCCCATAGGCCTACACCAGGGGTCATCCAAGGGCCAGACTTTTTCTAAGCAGACACTGGTGGGCAACTGAAGTTTATGATAAATTAAATAAATAAATAAATAAATAAATGAATAAATAAATAAATAGGCCAACTTTAGGCCTAATTAGCCGCTTATTGTTTAATAGCCTATTTTCACATTATCACCAAATTTGTATAGACACTTAAGAAAATGCTCTTAGACCTCGCAGTTCACTGTGGAGTGACTGAAAAGTTTCGGTTGTTATTAAGCTACGAGTCACCGTTATGGTACGGAAAAGAAGAAAATAAAAGAAAAAGAAAGATAGAAAAGAAATGCGGAATAAGAGCATGTGCAGCGAGCACAGTATTTTGAGTGAAGAAGCCGACTCCTGCATCGGGTTGTGTAGGCTACTGGCTAACATTATGCTAAATTGACCGATGGATTTATAACATCTTTTGAACCCGCGGGTCGAACGCAGATATACACTCTGACAGCATGGCACTATTGTGGAGTATATGGAAGGTAACTAAGTATAAAATATAGAGAACTGTGATTTGTTTTGTGGAGTATGCATACAGCAAAGAAAAATGGACACGTTTTTCTTTTTCTTTTTTCAATCAGTTTTCAGTGGTTTATTTTACTCAAGCTGCAACCAAATCCAACAATCTGAGGAGCAAATACAAAGCTAATGTGATCTGGATGACAGGCCTTTTGGCTGCAGCACAGCCAGGCGCCTCACATTTTGTTACTGTCTAATTATAATGAGATTGTCCCTGTAGAACAAGGGAGCTGTGACAAAAAAAATGATGCTGGGATTCACATCTTGTCAGAAGCTCCAGTGCCTCTGCCTATGCATTCTACACATATATGATACAGATATGTATTGCTATAATGCACAACGATTTAGAACAATGGCTAAAAGTAGAACTCAGATTGCACATTTTGGGATTAAAAAAAAAGGATATTCAAGTATGTCATAAACCATGTGGATTACTATTACTACTACTATTTATAGTTTTCCACCATGTGTTTGTCTGGAGTATTCAGAACACCATCAAATGTGGTGAGATTTTGGAGGGGGGTGAAATTAATTTTAAAAGGTGACAGAAAAACAACAGTCTGTGTGTCTGCTGATCATTTCAATATGTGATTTTTTTTTAAAGTTGTACAGCGGAAAAAAAAACATTTGTGTGTGTGCATGCCTGGGGATTACGAATTAGTCCCTTCTCTGTCTTTTTGAAGGTTCAAGTCAAAAGTGATTGAGAACTACTTGGCCAGCTGGACTGGAGGAATTACTCTTTCAATTCTAGCAGACAGTCACACAACAAAAATCAAGAATAAATTTAAATACAACAGCAGTTTAAAGGGGTGTGCGTTTATAGGCTTTGTAATATGGTTTTACATGAGCAATAAAACATGTCAAAGAAATATGAAACAATCTGTACAGTAACTGATAGGTTCTATATAATGAGCTGCATTCCAAATATACATTTTGACAAATAAACATATAATAAATAATGTTCCATGCCAGCAGTCAACTTTCCATATTCACTTGTCATTTTCCAGCTATGTCTCAGAGTCAAGAATGATGCTGCTGGTCTGTTTCCAGTAGATCAGCATTTACAATGAAAATATATGTTTGACTGAGCCTCAGCTATTAAAGGTCACAGGATCTAGAGCTGAAAAAGCAGTGGAGTGCCAAACGTTCTTTATTCTGCTCTGACCATAACAAGAAACCTCAAATGTTTAATAAGCATAAAAATGACCTGGTTGACAAAATTGAGAATTTGAATTATGGGTACAGGCGCATGCACTCTTAATGGGTATGGCTTCCTAATGGAGAAGAATCCCTTTGCAAACTGAAGACCCATAGTAACTCCACATACAGGGTGTCTCTGCTCCCATGTTTACAAGGGAGGCAGAGGGGACATGCTACATTTGATCTGAATTTAGCAACAATTTGACTCGACTGTTGAAAGCAATGACTTGGTAGTGTTAACTCAATCAATTTAAACTTGTCTGAAGCCACCAAGATGCTAGGATGTATTCTGCTGTAGACTTAGGTCACTCCTGTTCAACAAAATGTGTTATAATGAAGATTGTTCATTTTGTTGTAATTATTTTAAGTATTTACACTTAAAGGAATACACCAACATTTTGGGCAAAATACCCTTTTTCCGACTTACTCAGACTTTGACAAGATGTTCGATACCATTTTCACCTCTGTATGTCCACTGGTTCGGTTCCCATGGTTAGCATTTTGTATTAGCTTAACATAAAGACTTGAAGTCTACAGGAGTTATTGGCCTAGCTCCGTCAAAATGAAAAAATAAACCTTACAGCAACTCCAAAGTCCGAACTCCTGGTCTTATTGACACAATTTATCATGTGTATTTGAAATACATGTAAACAAGAGTTGTTTTAGGAGAAGTTAGATGGTAGGAACTATAACTGCTGAACATATAGTATATATAGGTTATAGTTCCTACCATTTAACTTGTCCTATAACGACTCGTTTTTTTAAATAAAATTCCAAGAGGTGTATTTCAAATACACTTGATGCACTGCGTAAATAAGACAGCTTTGACTGAGCTAGGCTAATAACTCCTCTAGACTTCGTCTTCATGCTAAGCTAGCATGAAATACTACCTATCAGAACCAAAGCAATGTACATACAGAGATGAAAATGGTATCGAACATCTTGTCAGAAAAAGGGTATTTTGCCCAAAACGTTGAAGTATTCCTTTAACTGCAGGTATTTCCTTCTTGGTTATGCCAAAATTTAGCAAGTCAGCAAATCATCAGTCATAAACTTTTATCTAGTACTCACCATCTGAAAGCTGATGTACATGCTATTTTCAAGTATGTATGTATGTGATGACATAACCAATCCATTCATTTAGTTAACATGTCTGTCCATTCGGTTGACCATACATCTATCTGTCCATTCTTTACTCCATCCATTTGTCTGTCCAATTGTGCATCTACTGATTCATTTATCCAGCTAACTGTCCATTCTCAAGTACATCCATATATTTATTTATTTGTCCATCCGTCAGTTCATTCTTACGTCCATCCGTTTTTCCATTTATTTGTCCATCCAGTCATCGATCCATGCACTTCCATCCATTTATCCATTGATTTGGCTGTCTATGCAACCTCATAAACATCCATCTATCCATAATAAGTGGAATAACACGTGTTCAAGTTATCATGTTATGGGTGATGAAATATGTGACTGACTTGTCAAATCTCAACAACGGTCCAGTAAATAACACTGGATTCAAAGACGGACTAGAGAACTTTGTGTGTAGAGGGTTTCCTGCCAGAGACACCAAAATAATCATAACAATTTGAGGAAATGTGCCAAAAGTATTTCAATTGGGAGGGACGGGACATTTTTAGGCTTGGGTTGATATCCAATATTGCTGAATATCATGATATTTGAAGCTATATACGATATTTACTACAATATTCGAGCCCCTCTACTCCCCTGGACCACCACTCAATGTCATGGGATCATAGCCACACCAAAGCACAATGACTATACAAGACAACTTTTTAGTATGGAACCTGTTAATTTTGATGTCAATATTCTGAAAGGTGTTGTAAGTTTTAATATCTGTATCAATGGGTACAATTCTTGAACATTTCTTATAATAGGATAACTAAAGTGCACTAAAGTGCTTTTTGGTTTTTGTTTCAGATTTATTGTTTTATTTAACTTCAAATTGATTTAAAAAATGATTTAAAAAGTTTGGTGAATTCTTAGCACTGCTAGTGGCAAGTTGCATATAACCACTGGACAGATGCATAAAGTAACAATAAGAGCGTGCATAGGTAATTTTGATTACACATGACAATTTTGATTACTATACAGGTCATGTGCACAAAACATTTTGGAGATTTTAGATGAAGAATTTAGAATTTATCACAATATTGTGATATTAGAGATTGATATTGTGGATTTTGCCCAAGCCTAGACACTTTCAGCCACCTTCAAATTTTAAACTCATAAGATGGATGTATTTTTATGTTTGAGTCTTGTCTGGTGCAGCTTGAA
>OMKZ01001533.1:35976-61843 GCA_900302535.1 Neoniphon sammara | reverse complement strand
AAAAAAAAAAAAAAAAGAAAACCCTGACTGAGTGAAATAGTGTCTTTTGTTCTTTTTTTTCTACATGGATACTGAGTGCAGTGTTGTGAAAAGATCAGAGCCTGCACTGACAAAGCATTTTAGACTTAAAAAAGTGGCCTCTGACCAATTAAACTGTTAAGCTAGTATCATTATAGTTCAAGTACAAAAATTGTGATTGTAGAGTAGCACTTACATTTATAGAGTAATGAGCACAAGCCTAGAATATTATCCATGTCACAGATTGACATGTATTCTGTGTTAGTGTCTCCATCAGATGAAGTGAACTAATTGGTGTTCTCTATTGTGTTCAGGGCCTTTCCGGTTCGTGGACACCTTTGGTGCTGACAAGCTGGTGGAGAAGATGAGGAGGTTCGAAGAGGTCTATGGAAATCAGTTTACGCCATGCCAATTACTCCTGGACCATGCAAAGGACCCCAGCAAGAAATTTCACAAGTGACCCCACTCACTGTGTGCCAGTAACACTTAATAGAACTCGTGCAGTCCACCAATAGGATGTGCCTAACGTTTTCATAGATCATGAGAGGGCACTTAAAGACGCTTAAAATACAGGGTCTTTTGAAATGCCAGAATGTTCTAAGATGGGTATTAATGGATGGGGATGTTTTTTTTGTACCTTGAGCATTATTGATTTATTTGATCATATAGTATGATGTGATACAGGAGCATATGGAGGGCGATTGTTCACACAATGCAGATGTAAAAAAAAAATGTACATGCAAGAGAATTAAAACGTTTCCCAAGTGGCAAATAATTCGTCATCATTAACGAATGTCTACCGTTATGGTTCAGTGAGGTTTTCTTTCTTCTTTTCACTAAGGCCTTTATTTCATGACTTTAGCAGTGATGTACATTTAAGAACTAAATAAATTTTTTGTCTATGAATCAAATCCACCTTTTCTCTTTAATTGCTTTCACGTGCCAATAGGAGTATAATTTATCATGATTACAGAATTAGCCCGAAGCTGTACCATGAGAAGATTTGCTCAAATCCAATTCGTCGTGCAGGTCACATGTCTTATTTCCATTGTCCGCAGAGCAGGGTGTGTACGGAGGGGAAGGCTACGTGGGTTTGGCTGGGGTGGATGGGTGTATTTTTTTTATCCCCAGGCGGAGGCGCATTTCGCAGCATCCTTTATTTCGTGTGTCATCGCTCGCTTGGTGAAGGATGCTCAGGGCGGAGGAGAAACGACATTCATTTGGGATGATCACAGCGGCTCAAATTGGCCCACGGCGATGAAAAGATGAGGCGCGTTTGTCTGGCTGTGTGACCATTTCCACCAAATGAGAGTGAGGAATTATCCAGCCGCCGCCGCACCTGTATGGAGAAGAAAGACGCGCAAGATTGATGATAGCGCCGGGTTATTCCCTAGGTAATGGTTATTTAAGGTGCTGAGGATAATTAAGCTCGCTGTGTCTGACCAAAATGTCCAAAACCAAACATTGTGAGGCTGTCAGGGTGGTGGTCCGCTGCCGACCGTTCAGCAGGAGAGAGAAGATAGCGGGCTGTGAAAACATCCTGGAGATTGATGATAAACTGGGGCAGATCACAATAAGGAACCCGAAGGCACCACCTGATGAGCCTATGAAGACATTTACGTTTGATTCTGTCTATGATTGGGACTCAAAACAAGGCGACATTTATGATGACACAGTGAGACCTCTTGTGGAGTCCGTGCTGCAGGGTTTCAACGGGACTATATTTGCTTATGGACAGACCGGGACAGGTAAAACGCACACGATGCAAGGGGTTTCAAACGACCCCGAGATGAGAGGTATAATACCAAATTCATTTCATCATATTTTCACACAAATATCCAGAACTCAAAATCAGAAGTATCTGGTGAGGGCATCATATCTTGAAATCTACCAGGAGGAAATCAGAGATCTCCTGTGCAAAGACAACAACAAGAAACTGGAACTCAAAGAAAACCCTGAATATGGGGTGTATGTGAAAGACCTGTCATCAGTGGTCACCAAAAATGCCACAGAGATTGAGCATGTGATGAACATAGGCAACCAGTCCAGGTCTATAGGGTTCACTAACATGAATGAACGCAGCTCTCGATCTCATGCAATTTTTGTCATAACAGTGGAGTGCAGTGAGGAAGGGGCAGATGGTGAAGACCACATCCGGGTTGGGAAGCTGAACATGGTCGACCTGGCTGGCAGCGAACGCCAGAGCAAGACAGGTGCAAAAGGGGAGAGACTGAAGGAGGCAGCCAAAATCAACCTGTCCCTCTCAGCACTGGGGAATGTCATCTCAGCCTTGGTGGATGGGAAGAGCTCCCATGTCCCATATAGAGACTCTAAGCTAACCCGCTTGCTCCAGGACTCACTGGGAGGCAATGCCAAGACTGTTATGATAGCAACCGTGGGGCCATCAGAAAGGCACCATGATGAATCCCTGACGACACTGAGGTACGCCAGCAGGGCCAAGAATATAAAGAACAAGCCTCGGATTAATGAGGATCCCAAAGACGCCCTGCTGAGGGAATTCCAGGAAGAGATTGCCCGTTTGAAAGCTCAGCTGGAGGAGCGGGGGATGCTTGCAAAGGAAAGGAGGAGGAGGAGGAGGAACAGCAAAAGATTGAGTAAAAGTATGGCTGGCATGGAAGAAGAGCTCTTAAGGGAGAGGGCCACTGAGGTGTGGAAGTATCTTGAAGAGGAGCAGGACATGGAACATTACATGAAAGAGCAAAGCGATTGCTCCAAGGATGTGACTGATAGGAATGGAAGCCAGGGAAGCACTGAGAAGTTGAAGCTGCTGGATGAAAAAGAAAAAAACATGGAGGATATGCAAAAGGAACAAGAGGCCCTGGAGAAGATCATCGAGAAATATAAGGTACAGTACATGAACACAGTGGAGTACAGTATGTGATAAACGAGTTGCTGATAGAACAAAAGAATTCCACATAAATAATTTATTGCATGATGTCTTTGATGATTGCAGGCTATGGAGAGCAAACTGTTAGTTGGAGGGAAGAATATAATTGACCACACAAATGAACAACAGAAAATGCTGGAGCTCAAGAGACAAGAGATTGCAGAGCAGGTAAGCAACACCATAGCAACATGATGTATGTAACAACCATAATTAATAGCTGATATGCAAAAAAATTTGTATTAGTCAAAATAGAACTACAGAAAGTAATAGCTTTATCGTCAGCTTGAGGTTATGTTTTAAAATGAGTGTTTTATGTCCAAAAGTGTTTTGTTTCAGGAAACACACTTTTGTTACTTTGCAAGACAGCATGTTATTAACAATGCATGCGAAATGTGAAACATAAATGTAGGTTGTCCTAAACTGGACATGAGGATGTTTTCAAAATGACACATACTTTGGATGCACTGTTTGTGCTCGGCCTAAATGGAGCTGAATGTTGTCTGTGATCTGCAGATAAGACGGGAGAGAGAGATCCAGCAGCAGATGTTTTTGCAGGATGAGGAGACATTAGAAATGAGAGAGACATTCTCCTCCCTACAACAGGAGGTGGAACTAAAGACCAAGAAGCTGAAAAGAGTAAGATGACTCACCCAGCGATATGTGTCACCCACTGTCCCACTCCCATCACAAAAGCAATTGCAGATCATTAATCATTACTTGATCTGGTAATCTCATTTGCCACTAAGAATATTTTTTTCAAGGGTGACCTCACCAAGGAAGCAGCATCATGACAAACATAAAACTCACTGGAATCCAACAATGAAAATGATTTTCATGAGGAAGATCATGTTTAGCCTTATAATGTTTTGTGGCTTATGCTATGCCTAAACATAGCACAGTTGCATTGTATCAATCGTGAGATTAGCTACATTTAGCAATTTTGGATGTTGGTGACTCCAAATGCCAGTGAGAGGTAAAACCTAGAATTTAATTTAAATTTAATTATACTAGAATTTTATTTAGGGTAATTCAGACAAATTTATGGTACCTCGATCAGGAGAAATGGGATGCTCTTCTATGTTGAAGCCCCATGTTTGTGATCTAGGATAATGTTTTTTTTTCCATGAAAATCTTGTCTAGTGCAGCATTAATACCCAGTGATTATAACCTTAATATAACCTTTCTTATACAGTTGTATGCCAAGCTACAGTTGGTGAAGGCAGAGATAGGAGACGTAATTGATGAGCATGTCATAACCAGACAGGAGCTTGAACAGACACAGAATGAACTCACCAGAGAACTTAAGTACAAGTAAGTATCCACATTAATAAACATACACAACCTTTGATGTTACACCAGATTTTGTGTTAGACTACAGTAACTAATGTTTGTGTCTATTGCATTTTCTGTCTTGTTTACTCATGTCAACATACTAATGTGCAACGAAAATCAGTGCATCATAAAAGTATTTATGACCACATCTTTATGTCAAACATTTCCTGGTTTAGAAATTAAAAAGGAGACAATAATATTATATTGCTGTGATCATAATGGAGAGTTTACTGAATTCATAATTTTTTCCATGGAGGATTCACCTCTCTGCTGTACTCGTCAAGAGTCACATTCTTATCAAAAAAGGGCGAGACACTCCTCTACAGTTTGATGTTATCAAACATCATTTCATTATCGTTAAAATAAGCCTTGACAAATCATTTTGCTCTTTACTGAGCAGTATCTTATTGATAAAAGGATGTTGAAGCTGTAGTATAGAAATTTTTGATTTTTAACACACCTCATTCAACTCCCATGAACCTTTTCTCATATGCACATTAGATAGACATGCATGACAAGAAAAAACACTTATACATTCTTCATTACATTTTAGATTTTTGGCATTTAGCTGACACTCTTATCCAGAGCAGTTAAGTTTGCATGGATTGCTGTGGGGCACTGATGTATGGCAATACATTTCCAAATATTTTCATGATAAAAAAGAACACACTCTGGTATTTTATAATAAATCGCCTTGTTGAAAAGGCAGTGTTGGTATGTATATATATGTACAGTATATTATATAATATAAACTGTGTTAGCTAATATTACTTTATGCTCCATCAGAGAGATTACAGCAACTGATTAGGGAGCCATAGAAGTGAGATCACATTCATTTCATCTGACTGTGCAGAATCTGTACTTGTTCAGCAAGTTGCAATTACAAAGTTATTAACAAAAGGCTTAAGATGCCCCCAACTGAAAGAAGTGTCTCCAGTTCAATTGCACAAAAAGATGACTGTACTTCAATTATGTTTTGCAGATATCTCTTGATTGAGAATTTCATACCTCCTGAGGAAAAGAACAAGATCATGAACAGGCTGCACTTTGACAGCGAGGAAGATCAGTGGCGGTTCCGACCAGTCATTCCATCAGAAAGGTCAGTGATTTTATCTCACAAATGTTGATACGAGACACTGTAAGTGGTGCATTAAAGGAAAAATCCAAATCCAAAACACTTAAACACTGTTGCAATTTCATTGTTTGGTGGTTTATTTTTCACATTTCTGTGGAAAACTGGCCAAACACTGATGATGTGATGTTGCGTGGAGGTATGCCAGCACAGCTACAATGGAATTTGATATTTCAGATTTTTTTTTCCAGTTCTCTACAACATCACATTCACAACAGTGAATGTGAGGTTTTGGTGTCAGCCTCTCATAATGACAGAGTAAGGATGTCCTCCTAGACTCTACATTTTATGGAAATGTTCAACAGACCACACAAGCAGAAATCCATTATAGAAGCAGCAGAGATTTCTCCACCAACAGCAGACCACAGTGCAGTGCAGCCACAAGATGTGGCATTATGAGTAAAGAGACGAAAGCTCAGTGCAACAAATTCATGCCTGCTCATTGGGGCTTTGTCAAAAGTCATTCTGGGAAACATAGGAAATCAGTAATTGAAGTAGACAAAGCAGGTTTAGGGAGAGTGGGTATACCAAAAAAGTAGATTACAGCACATATAATGCATAAAACGTTACAGATCAATGATATATAACAGTGTAAGTATATCCAGGGATGGATTTTTTTGTTAATAGTCTGTAAAATTATATTTATTGAAAATTGATGCATTCTGCTAACAGATGTCTTTTTTTTTTTTTTTTTTTTTTTTTGAAGGAGTGGACAGTCCGGTCCTCTTGGTATTTGTAATACATTTGTAAAGTTAAGTTGAACATGGCTTAGGGGAGGTAACGAGTGATTGTCCTGGGGGATTTCATCCATGACTACATTTGAGGCACATGTGTTTCCAGAGGCTTGCACAGCATCTCCGCCTCAACACTCTCTCAGTGCATTTAACAGAATCCAAACCCTTCCTTTCCCATATTTCCTATCTTTATGCCAGTGCACCCACTCAGGTCAAGAGAAGGCCTTCCTCGGTTGTGGGATACAAGAGGCCAATCAGCCAATATGCACAGATGGCTGTTGCCACAGCAACAGGGGCACCATCTAGATACCAGGTCAGTGTGTGGATATTTATGAAGAAAGTTTAAGCAAAAGTACAGCGATTAATATTTTCAAAACTTCTATGTCAGAATAATAGTTTTCTTTAACTTATTGCAAATGCTGTCTGTTTACATAAACAGTATAATGCACATGCCAATTGAACAACTTTTTCATATTTAACTCTCTTACTCTCTTACATTAAATATGCTTTATATTGTTATCTTACATATTTATTTTGGCATCATTTTACAAAATATTCTGATTTAATTAAAAAAAACACAGAATACCTGTAATATTTATAATTTGGACTGTGATGAGAAAGAAGATTTGTCTTGGACTGATAGAAGCTTCTTAAGATGTTTTTGTAAATGCACCTTTACTCTCATCTGTTTTCCTCCTAGGCTGAGAATATTATGCTGTTGGAGTTAGATATGACTCCACCAACTATGTTCACCTTGAACCTTAATGGAGCTCACTTGGAGAGAGCATTCTCTCCCAGGCCGATGCGGGATCTTCTGGTAAATGTTCCCATTAGGGAGAGGACTGCTGCATCACGCGTCAGGAAATCCCGATCCTGGTGAGAGAACAGCTGAGAAAGGAAGACAACATATATAAATACAGATTATGAAAGTGATCTGTTATACATGGACTAGCCATAATCCTCCTGAAACTTATATGTTTAGGGTCAATCCCAACTGCTGAAAAGTAGTTTTAGGCCTATATCTTATTTCTCCAATAGTGCCACTTATAGGAGCATTAAGTAATCTATTACATTAATAAACCATAAGACTGCATGGGAAGTTTTTGTTGCAAACCAGATTACAGGTGAGACAGTGAGTTTTGAAAGCCAGAAATCTCTGCACCTGTGAAGTAGTTGTTGAATCATTGGTATTGATCAACAATCATATCAAAGATTGCAAATATATTATGGTAATTTTGGGACAGTAAAAAACATATTGCACTCGGGTTGGAAAACAGGCTCAAAACAGGTTAAGCTTCTCAGACAAGCCCGTCTTTAGATTTATTTTTTTTAAAAAGACAATTGGTTTTACTCTGTTGCTAATTTGACAGTTGTATCAAGTGACACACTCTAAAAAATGGTCACACAAGTGCCATTTTCATAATCAGCCAAATATCAACAGTAAAAATAATACTATACCGATAGTGAAATTGTCCTTTGAAGTTGATATCAATAGTCAGCCTGTATATTGGCTCATCCCTATATTGCACCTTCAGTAATATTTATATTTTGATGTCCAGGTATCAGGCACCACAAGCAGCATCTGTCTCATCATCCTCATCATCCACCTCCCTGACGTCTGGATCTCAGTGCTTCTCTCAGCCTCAGAGACAGAGACCATCATCTGCTGCCTATCTTCCACTGGAAGGTGCCATTCAGACAAGCCCTTGAGATGTGTGTATACTCACTGTATACACTGGGCATCATGTCCAAGTGGCACAAAGGAGTCCAGATTGGCCAACAGACCCCCAGGAGGGGTGGGAAGAAATCGGGATTCAACATCTCTTGATTTAAAAATCATTTTGAATCTTTTTTTCCAGGTAGAGAATCAATTCAGTAAGCATGTATTTGGTGTACTCAGAAAGATAAACATGTCATCCCTCATTCATTTTCAACAAATGCTAGTCCCATGAATACAGTGGTGAGCGGAGCTCTTGAAAGTGATCTTCCCTGTTTGCTTGCTTTTTTTGCCTACTGTTGCCTAAACCATGTAGTCCCTCTTGGCTTACTGTGGCCTCCAGGAATAGCATAACCAAAAATTACAGCTGTGACCAGGTTTAAAAAATATCACAAAAACAGGTCAAACGTGTAGTGCGCTTATCTTACACATTTTCAAAGATTAGTTTTACTGAGCATTTGTTATATTATTTATTTATTTATTTATTTATACATTTCTAGTTTAGAGATTCATCACAGTACCATGATGCAAAAAAGACAGAATAAAAGGACAAATGGGTAAAGCCTATAGGTTAAAGTGGAGAGGATGGGGGAGCCAAGGGCCCAAAATACTGAGGCCAACCTGGTTTAGCCCTCATGCTATGCCTGATTTGTTGCTTCAGTTTCCCTCCTTGCTGAATTGTCTTTGAGTCAGAAAATGTGAAGAAATTTGCAGTGCTCTTTTGATTAGCTGCCTTATTTTTCTTATAGTTGTGGAATTGTGCAGACTACCATTTGCTTACACATCAGAATAAACAGTTTGAAAAGATTCTTCATTTGCCTAACATATTTTCTCAAGACCCAAGTTCATGATTATGGCTACTTGTCACCGTAATTATGCTCGTAGTTTGATATATGTGGGAAACTGGGGACTTTGAAATGACAGCTATACAGTAAGATGACGTTTCTTTCGGGGTCACATGACACTCTTTACAGTAAGTCCAACATGGCAGACGGAGTGGATCTTACGCGGTAACTAAAGCAAGATTTCATCTGAAACACAAATTCAACACTACTGTGCACAAGACAGCAACCATGAGGGAGAGACAGAAGAAAAAGAAGGGGAGAACGTGGGCAGAAGCAGCTAAAACGGTACTCTGGCTGTTTTTATCTACCGTTTGTTGTGGTTGTTTTCCTTGAACGCTCCCACTTGTACAACTGTTTATGAGTTCATGACCTGCTGGTGCAGACGAAATGTTGCGTACACGGCGCAAGGCCTGTGTTACACATTTGAAGACCGCTGTCACTAGCTGTGTAGCTTCCATCTGTCATCAACACAATATAATTAAATGTGTTTGTTGTCTGTGCACATAAACATGTTGCCAAAACCAGTGTGTGTGCCGTGTCTAGACTGTACGGGTGGCATGTCTGTCACGATTTGAAGTCGGCTAAAGTAACCGTGAAGTAAACACGTCAAAGTGCTGCGTGCTAGCGAGTTAGCTCGATGGCTCCCGCTAACGTAACTCAGTTCGACAACAAGTTTCTTTGCTATAACTTGCAAATAAAATACTGATACCTATCGATGTTAATCTCATTCCCTCCGTGTTAGCTTAGCTCCATTCTAGCTGACCAAGCTAATCTCAGGCATGCTAACGTTAGGGCGAGATATCTTACTTGCCATCAGAGAAGTGTTAAGTCTTGCTAGCATGCTAGCTGCCTAGCATAGCAAGCTAGCGAGTAGTTACTTCTTACAAAATTTCTCAGCGACGTATTTCACAATCACGAACCCAAAACTTTGTTGCTTTTGTGATTGTCTGTGATTCAGTCGCATTTTAGGTAACTTATACCATTCACTGAGACTGATAAGTTCACATAACGGCGCTACAAAAGCAATTGTAGTTTCTCAACTTGGATAGGATAATGTAATGACTGATAAAGTCATTTCTTACTGAAAAGCTAACGTAAATCTAACCAGCTATGTATTGATAGGTGTGAATAACAAAGAAAACAACGCTACTTTTCAAAGTTGAAATGTTTTGCAACGGTTTCTGGTGTTACTTTAACTAACAGCAACAAAACAGTTTTGAGTGATCACTGTCATGCTAAAACCTCCTTCTCCCATGTCATGTCAGTGTTTTCCCAAAATGACAGTACCCCTATTCACAATGTAACTTAAATGTGATAATTTAATGATACTACACTTACTAGGCTATGTGCAACATGCCAGTGTTTTTTCAGTAACAGATATGATATTACATGAACAATTGGGTGAGATTCAGCAGGACCCTAAAAGGCTGAATCACCCAGATGATCCATCAGAATTGATGTCAGTACCTATGAGTCTTGAATTTGACATCTAGGAATTGAATGGACCGGCATCATACGAGATGAAGCATCTGATGCAGCTAGAGAACCATATTCACTGAGAGAAATCAGAGCACCATACCCTTCACTTACCTCAGATGTTAATCCATTATTTATGTAAACATTGTCAGAAAAAATTAACAGATGCAATATTCCAGGATCCATCTGATGTAGCCTTTATCACTAAATATAGCCAATACCCAGAGACCATATCACATCTTTACAATGCACACTAAATTAAGACATTTTAACTGCTATACAGCAGAGTTCAGTTTTTGTAAGGATTCAGGATTGGTAGCTTTGTTGTGTTGATAGGAATAGTTAGAGTTTAGTTTATAGGTAAGTTACAATAGTTGTAGAAGGTAAATTGTTGTAATTTTTTGTCATTGAAACTTTGTGGTCCATTTAAATCCTGTTATTTTTTATGTTATGCATTATTTTATATACTGTGTTTTATTATTTCAGGTTTTGGAAAAGTACCCTAACACACCTATGAGCCATAAAGAAATCTTGCAGGTGATCCAAAGAGAAAGGCTGAAAGAAATAAGGTAGAGTATTCTTCTGTTGTCCTAGAGGCAGTAGCCTTGTCGTAACATGCTCTTCACACACAAGCCATGTTTTCATGAGAGCACTACAGCTTTCTCCTTCTTTTAATTGATTGTTCATGTCATGTACCTTTTCTCTTTTTTTTACTTGCTTACATAGTCGTGATTATTTCGCTCAGTTTCTAATTGTTTCATTTCTTTTTGTTTCATTGTCACTGTCCTCATCCAGAAGGTAAGAAAAAGCTAGCCCCCTTCCCTTAACAAACTCGCTGCAATGCCATTTTGTTTGGTTTTACCTTTTGCATGTTATTAACAATAACATGTCCTTGGTTCAGTTGCATAAAGGCGCGTTGTGACTTAGCTTTGAATCTATCTTTTACTCTGATGTACCAGTGACGTCTAAATCTACTTGTTGCATAAAAATCCCTTTGTAGTTCGATGAACTGTTTGAAATTCTACCAAAGTAAAACATGGAGGCTGTCAGTAATTCAGTTGTGCATTGTAGAAAGCTATGTATTAATTTAAGAGGACAAATTATATGACAAATTATAGCCAGTAACATCTGTAAGTGTAGTTAGTGTACTTTGCAAAATGAATAATGAAGCCATGTAATTTTGTTCCTACATTTTATGTGTAATGTGTGGTGAATGGAGAAAAAAAATAGATTCACTATACAGGTCTAGATACATTTCTTGCACGACTGTTGAGCCAGTATTGTGCAGTCTTCACCCAGACTTGCTGTGGGAAAGACTGACCAATTTTTATTGCTGAAAATGAGCCAGTCTTGATTTTTATGCAACAGACATTTTTAGGCCAGACCAATCTAATTTGCGGATTTCACAGCGCTGTAATGCTTAGATCAGACTTAAACCAATTGTTATGCAAGTTTATGCAACTGATTCTTTATAAACCATAGACTAAAATGCCTCCCAATGACACGTAGGTGAATCTGAGCTGAACTCACGGATTTCCTCCTGATGCATGATAGCTATTTCCCCCCCAGATATCGGAGCAGGCTTAAACCCTTCTTGCATCATTCTCCCAGCTGTTTGTTTTATAGGGGAACAGATGTGTAATTTGCGTTTCTCTCTCATGATATAGTGGAACATCGCCGCTGGCATGTCTGAATGCAATGCTGCACACAAACTCTCGTGGTGAAGAGGGGATCTTCTACAAAGTCCCAGGCAGAATGGGAGTCTACACATTGAAGGTTAGTCTGACAACAAAGCAGCTTTTTATCACTCTGCCCACCAGGCTAAATATAGTGATATCTAATAAAACTACTTGAGAGAATTAACAAGCATCATTTTCCCACACTTTGACCTGCTACACATGGATCATTGCAGGCAGGGTACAGCTAAGCTAACGGTGCACACAGTATGTTTGTATCCCAATTAATTTTACGAAGTTGGTAATTCTTAAAATTTTACAGTCTGCCTCCAGGGGACACGGCTTGATTTGTAAAACCTGACATTGTTTACATCTTGCCAGGCTAGAATAAAGACCAAATAATTGATTAGGCTTGATGATCAAAAATTATGGATGTGGTATGGATGCGATACTACTAGCGGGCGATGAGTGTATACCCCACAACTATGATTATCTTCTTTTTTCCTGCTTAGGTCTTCTCCTCCTTGTGTATCTGTTGCATAGAGATAATAAATATGCTCTATTTTTATGTAGAAAGACATCTCAGATGTGGCCAAGGAGCTGTCTGAGGAGGGCTCCGAGGAGAGCAGCGACAATCTCTCTGATTCCCGAAGCACAGAAAACAACAGCAGTGCCATGGGTCAGGAGGGCAGGAGAGGAAGGTGGATGCGCAGAGGTACTGTGCACAGTCCGCCGAATCATTAATACACCAATAACTGCATAACTGATGGAATGATCCATTATATTTTCACAGAAAGCTAATGACATGTTTCATGACTCATTCAGGAATGACCTTTCACCATGCATTATAGTTTCATTACAGAATTACAGAACAGATTTAAAGAAAAAAGACCTTGTTCTTAAAGTTACAAGTTAAAGACGCACATCCTCTTTATTTGCATCCTTTATATTTTAGACCAGATTTGTGGAGCATTTATTATTATTGTTATGTGGATTCATGAAATAGAACCCGCTATCAAGTTGGAAATCTGTTCATGAAAGATCCAGGTTGATTTTAAGGTGGTTATTCAAGAAAATGTAAGTTAGTGATGTAGGAACAGTTGCTTGGTTACACATTCATGTAGGTTACCTATATGTTACCTCTTAGGTTTATAAACTGATATAAAAAATTAAGGCAGAGTTCCCAGTGGCCTTGAATATATTTCAAATTTGTGCATTTGATAAAAAATATATTAAGTCCTTGTAAGTTTTTTTTTTGTTTTTTTAAATGAACAGGTGGCCTGGAAATGTGCTTTATTTGTCAAATTGAAATATATTCCTCAGCTCTTCATCCTAGAATCAACATTTCACTTCCTGTAGAACCCCCACTGATGGAGATTTCTAGACTTGATTAGATCAGGATTAATAAATAAAACCTCTGTGATGTCTAATTTTGACCAATGCCATGTCTTTCCTCAAAACATGCCTATTCTGAGTCCACCCTGAAATACTTGAACGCTGTTAAACAGCAATTGGCAATGTGTCTTGCATTTCTTGGCTGATTTTGTGTTTGGTGTACTTTTCTTATTTCTGGGACAGCTGGCCAAAGGTAGCCAATATAATGTTACATTAAGATATTTCCAGCACAGCTGAAATGGAGGTTAATTGCAGAAAAGTTTTCATCGGTCTAGAACAGGTTTTGGTGTCTTTTCAGACTCACAATTTTGCACCAACGTTCAACAGTCACACAGGGTCAAATCCAGAGATACCAATTTCTCACTGTCTATGGTCTCAGTAAATCATAATGCAGCATATAAGAGTGATGGCTGTGATCACAGTCGTGCCTAAATAATGCTCAGAAATTAGTTGGCTATGCAGCTATACTTACATGTCCTGATGCCCATCTTTAGATTGAAGGGAAGTTTAGTCCGCTTCTCTGAGGTTCTCAAAAATAATTTTGGAAACTAACTGAAATAGAAGTGGATGAGTTCAGTTGAGGGCATGTGGTTACATCAAAAAAATGCAAATTACAGCAGCTCATGACAAAATAACTCCTAGAAAGCAATAATCACTGACGGTATCTAACAATGTAAGAGTATCCCAGGGTGGAGGTTTATTTTTTTCTTTTTTGCACACCTGATTGTGCCTTGTTTTAGCGCAGCTTCAGAAAATGAGCATTTTCATCAAGTACCCAATTATTTTGTTTTTCTCAGGCTGGGCCCCTCACTAGTTCTCATTATTTCTCTCTGCCACTTGAATATTTAAGTGACTGTTAAAACAGGAAACTGTATTTTCTCTGTGTGACCCGTGACCACTTCCTTATTATGCACAAAGTAGAAACTTGTAAGCAAATAACTCTGGCTTAGAACTGAGTGGGAGGACAACTCAATCCTGTTTTTATTTTTGAACTAATCAATGCAAAGAACCACAAAGTCAAATGCTGATAAAACGGCAACAAAAACGAAGCAAATGGTATAGCTACGGTATGTGGAAAAGTTGCATTGCAAGCTTGCAGAGATGAGGAAGTAGACAGTAGAGTATGTTCTTAGTCATCTTTCTATTAAGTTGCTCAGGCTGTTTCACTAATCTGATACTTAAGCAGCGTAATGTAATCTGCCTCTTTGTGCATGTTAGTGGCTTCAGTTTCATCAAAACAATAACATGGTGCGATGAAGTTTGTGTGCCTCCCTTGGGATGTGTATTTTGTAACGTCAGTTTTGTGGTTTTGTGTTTCTCAGTTCCCTCCAAGCTGCAGTCGCAGCCCTCTTCTCCACAGCCGCGATGCTCATCGCCTTCTGTCCCCACCAGTAAGCTCATCTCTCCCTCTCAGAAACACAGCAAGAAAGCTTTGAAACAGGTACTGCTCTTTTTATTTGCACTATTTTTTTTTATTTTGAACTGCATTGAGTGCATTAAAAAGTGTAGAGCAAGTACAGTGTATTCACCACTTACACATACACCTCAAATGTTACATGAATCCTTGCCCCACCCTTATATTCACATAGACCCAGATAAACCTCCACTACCCCACAATCCCATGTGCACCAATATGCATGTAAATTTTTATATATCTAATCCCTTGTCCCTTTTGATGTTTAATGCCAAAATAAGCTAAATAATTTTAATTTGCCACAGTTTTCAATAAATTCCACTAAACTTGCTAAATGTCTAAGCTTACAACCTCTGTTAAGTGTTTTCACTAGATGCTCATTTGTGTACTAGTTACATCAATTTCCTTGTCTCTTAACCATCTTGTGCTGATTATTTAAAAACAATGAGGCATCAAGAGAAAATGCATATACCCAGTTTTATTAATGTTCTCATAATCCAACACTTCAACATTTTCCTATTGGCTGCCTCACGCCTTTTGTGTTCCATTTAATTAGATTTCACTTGATTGCACAGATTGTAATTCACTCCATCTGTGCCTGTGTGGAAATTTCAGCCCTGTAAGACAATTTGTATTGGTTTATTGGGCTTAAAAAAACTCCAGAACATGACAGTGTGGCTAAATTATATCAAGACCTATTGTGTATTTTCCATCTGCCGTTTCTTATACATTTAAAAAAAAAACTGAAAAGAAAGAAGGGTACTTAATGGACTGTTCTGGATTGCTTCATTATTCTGTTGACTTGACTACATTTCTTGACAGATTTACAACATGGAGATGATTTGTGCTTGTGTTACGCAACGCATGTTTCATTGAAACGCAAACTTTTTAACTGTTATTTAACCAGGCAAGTCGACAAGAATACATTCTTATTTACAGCGTTAGCCTGGGGGAGTAGTTGCAGGGAAACAGGGGGTTACACTCATTGACATACTTCTTTTCTTATTGTTAGCTCTTTGTTCCTTCCTTATTTTGCTTGTTTTCAGGCCTTGAAGCAGCAGCAGCAGAGAAACCAGCGTAGACAAGGGGGGATGCCAACCACCTCCAGTCCCAGACTGCTTCTGAAGACCATCAAAGATATGGCTGACAACATTACTACAAAGACAAGTACGTGAGAACTGTTGAATTGAGGAGAATAAAGTGAAATTAGTTGTAAAACACCTGGCTTTAATAATAGATACACATGAACTGTCAACTTCACAGTTAGTTTTTCAGGGTTTCTTTTCCTGATAATCATTGCACCAATTCATTAGGCTACCTGTAGTTTTGAAAATAAGAAGATATTGTGTTTTTGATGCAGTTGGCCAGGTATAGCTGTTTTACTAATGTATATGTGACAAGGTTTTCTTAATTAGACAGCAGAAGGCACTGTATCATGATCCAAACGTGACTCATATGTTTGGCAGCATCGGTATGGGAGCTGAAACAGTCAGACCACTGTCCTGCAAGCCCTCAGAACTCTTCCTCCAGTTCCTCTTCCTCTGTCAAAACAGACCTATGTCACCCTGTTGGAGCTCGGAAGGTTTCCCAGAGGTCAGGGCGTCTCAGTGCACGTAAGTCAAAATGTCCAACTCACTTCATGGCTTGCAAGGTACAAAGTATCCACTCATTTTGTCTAGTATTGAGTCTTATTTTTCTTAATATAGCTGGAAAAAATATCCACCCATGGTGTTCCAGCACATTTCTGCCAACTAAGAGTCCTCTTGAATCAAATCAAATCAAACCTCACCTCATTGGTAGAGGAGTGATCTGCAGTATGTCAGCATAGCGTTTTGAAACAAGTGAAAGTCACCACATTGGCAAAAAATAAAATATTAAAAAGGATTGACTTCTTTAGACCGCACACGTGTATGACACTAAATAAGTTGCTCAGGTGTAAATTGTTAAATATTTTTAAAGCTGAAGAGAGCAATGCCTTTGAGGTTCTGTCAAGGATTATAACCATCTCCTGTTTTGCATTTCAGGGCAACTGAAACGCACCAAGTGTAAAATCGATGTGGAGACGCCAGACTCCATTTTGGTTAACACCAACCTGCGGGCAATCATCAACAAGCACACCTTCTCTCTCCTGCCCTCAGACTGCCAGCAGCGGCTGCTCAAACTTCTGCCTGAAGTTGACCAGCAGGTGGCTGTAAAATTATGCAAACTTTTTATGTTTCTTTTGCATAATCTGACGTTAACTGTAGAGTGTATAGGGTGATCCTCTTGAATCAAAATAGTAAGACACATACGATGTAGTCCTGTCAAGTTTGACTCTGGCAGACAAACTTAAATGCATGTAATCCCTCTTTGCTTCACATCTTCATTGCCTACTGTCTACCTTTTAAAACTTGTAGAGACCATCTCTTATAAATGGATATAATTTTCAGAAACAGTGCATAATGAAAACTTCTGTTGATGCATTTGTCTACAGTCACTGATCCTAAATGTTCAATTGCACATCATACATGAGAAGCAGAAGTCAGTCTGTAATAGCTAATTTCATGCGCTGTCACCAGTGATGGCGTTTGTGATGATAATGATTATAATATTTACCCTCCTCTCTCCAGGCTTGCATGGACGGCCTTCTGAAGGTCACCAGTTCTGCCTTGAACAACGAGTTCTTCACGTCAGCAGCACAGTCCTGGAAGGAGAGACTGGCTGAGGGTCAGTGCCACTGCTTCCAACAGAAAATAAGAGAATTCTTGTTTAATACAAAAGAAAAAAAACATTGAAAGACAAAGGCTCGATGCGACTGAACAGACTAGCTATAATATGACTTTTCCCCTGTTTCTGCTCTTCCTTCTAGGTGAATTCACTCCTGAGTTGCAGCTACGAATGCGACAAGAAATTGAGAAGGAAAAGAAAGTGGAGCACTGGAAGGAGGCCTTCTTTGAAAACTACTATGGTGAAAAGTACGTTGTCCTTCATTATAATAAATTAGAACAATTACTACCTATTTAAAAGTATATCACTTCAAAAGACACGGTGAACAAGTTTTTTATTCAAATCACGTACAGTATGAGATAATGCCACTCATAAGATGTGGGGAAACATTTTGCTCTCTGGCTGTCACTGCAGGTGTGGGATATTTATTTGCCTAAGTCATTTACATAAAATTTTACGACCTCATTTGAACTCAGCTAATACATTGTCAGTTGTAGGTGTTGTTGCAACACAAATCAAAACATTCTCCTGACCACAAAGTGACACATCCAAAGTGAGCACTGTCAAATTAAGGGGCTCAGTGTAATTTAAATAAAAAAGCAAACAAAAACTATATATATGTTGCTAACCAAAATATAGTAATCTGATTTGAGTCACATTGTTCTAAACTAACTTTATTGTGTTTATTCCCAACAAATCCTTTTCAGCTGTGCTTTACTCAGATTTGTGTCCATCTGTGTTCCCGCTCAGAAAGAAAACATTGAATTCCTGTATTTATCTTCTCCATTGTCACTCTTGCTCTCTCCCTCATCTGTCCCTGTGTGTAGTTCTGGGCTCAGCTATGAAGAATCCAAAGAGCTGACAGAGGCTGATCTGAATCAGGAGCCTGCCAGGCCTCAGTCCCCCCTTCACCAGACAGGACCTGCTGCTCAAGCACCGGAGGATCCCAAGGGCACCAAGGACAGCAGCCAGACCGCTGCTGCTGCTGCTGCCAGAGACATGAAGCCAACACCGTCACCATCACAGGAGCCTCCAAAGTCACAGCCTGCTCAAAGGGAGTCAGTCTCCTCCGTGGAGCCCATGAAGACACGGCGCTCGCAGTATGTTGAGGATCGCAAGCTGAACAAAACTGTGCAGTCTGGGCCAACGCCTACAGTGACAGCACCTGTGGTTGAGAAACGGATAGAAGAAGTCACAGCAGTTACTCCGCCTGAAAATGAACATAAACAGGAAGTGAAAGAAGAGAAAATCGAGCTCCCACACTCTTCTGTCAAGAGGAGCCCTCCAGCAAGGGCCAGGTCTGAGCTGAAAGAAGATCAGCCGCTCTCTGTGGATAAGCCCTCTGAGGAGAGAGAGAAGGCTGCATCAGTCATCCCCGAGCCTGCTGTCTCCACTGAGCCACTGAAGAGGAAGTCTTCCAGTGAGCTGGAGGGTGAACTGACACCGGAGAAAAGGCCCCGTATGTCTTCAGTTTCCTCAGTATCTTCAGTCTCATCTGTATCACCTCCAGCATCATCCATGTCAAGCCCTGCTACACCAACTGCAGCAACTAATCAAAGAGTCCCACCACTCAAGGTAAGGACTGATTTGTGAATAGAAACATCTGTAAAATATATGATCGTTTGGTGCATCAGTTATACATGCATACATGACTATAAACATTTCTGTTGTCACTTTATTTTCCAGATTCCAGTGTCGCGAATTCTTCCCGTCCCTGTGTCGCCTAGCCAAGTCTCACCCAGGACGCCCCTCCCTGCCCCCCTCAGCAGTCCAAGCCGAACTGGTGCTCGCACTCTGGCTGACATCAAAGCCAAAGCTCAGCTTGCTCGAGCGCAGCGAGCAGCAGCGGCCGCAGCTGCAGTAACATCTGCATCTAAGGGAGCAGTACCAGGTCCAGGGCCAGGAGGAGGCAGTGCCGATCAGACACAGCCTTCCCCCAGTCCCAGCCCAACAAACCCGCAGCCATCCACTAGTTTACCAGTTACCACCAGCAACAATCAAACCAGCACACCTTTTTCCTGCCCATCAGACTTCTTTGGTCAGCCAAACCCAAATCAGTCTCAGACCTCTAACTTCAGCAAAGCTGACAATAAACAGAAAGCTCATTCTTCTGGTGCTCCCGGTGCTGGTATCCACAGCATTCAAAAAACTTCAGACTCATCAGCAGCCCAGCCTGCCTCCTTACCGGTCCACGGTACGGCGGGACAGGAAATCCCCACATCTGCTGGATCAACAGCGAGGGCCAGCTCCTGTATCCCTGCAAACAACCCACTTGTCACTCAGCTTCTGCAGGGCAAAGAGGTTCCCTTGGAGCAGATCCTCCCAAAGCCACTAGCCAAGGTGGAAGTGAAGATGACCGGCCTACTTTCTGGCAATAAGGGGAAGACATTACACTCAGCCACTGGTGGTGCGGATGAGCACAGACCTGATAAGCAGATTTCCACACAGTTCACCACGGTTGGGCGACCTGGGGTTTTCTCAGAATACACGAGGCATCACAGGGAACTGCCTGATAAGGAGACTCAGGAGCAGATCCTGCAGGCTCTGATGCAAAGGAAAGCCCAACAGAGTCAGCCTTATGGAGCTATTGGGCCTCAGCCTCCCCAGTACACAGCCCATCAGCTAGGGCAGGCAGAGGAGCGTCAGGACCGACCCAGGTTTTCTGTTGGTTTCCTGGGCCGTAAGAGGATGCCCAGGCCTGCCATGACAGGACATTACCTGCTCAATGTGTCGACATATGGCCGAGGGTCAGAGAGCAGCAAGAGATTACACCAGTCTGCCATCCCAAACACGTTTGTGTCCAATTTAAAGAGGGAAAACACAGAAGGAGAGGAGGGTGCTAAGGAAGAGGAACCAGCCAGGAACCTTCTCTCTCCTCCGCCTGGGGTTAAAACGGAGCAGCAGGGATACTCCATAACAAAGCCTGATGAAGCGGCGAGCTTTCAGCATTGCTCCAAGGTAAAGACCGAGCCTCTTTCTGCAGGCTGCGGATCAGAAGATGCACCCGGCGGTGCCGATAACAACAGCACCACTGCAAGAGCCAAAGACACCAGCCCCTTTTCTCAGTCACACCAGAGGCACCTCGAACTCTGCAATAGTAATCAAGGAAATTCCGAGCCATATCTTACGTCTCCCCACGTGGGAATGGACCCCAGTCACCAGCGTCCGCCTGCCTTTCAGACCCAGAGAACGCTCGATAATCAGGAACCCGTGGTAGGGTCATGCTACGGTGGCACTATCAGCATGTCTGTACCTCACACATTGAACCACAGCGCCGCAGGCACGGGCTCCTCCACATCCTTGTCAGAGGCAGACAGCGGCAGCGTCCACGGCAGCGTCATGTCTTTCTCAGTGACCGTCACCACCATACCTGCTGGTCACTCCTTAGACCACGGTAACCAGGGTGAGCCGTCGCCAGAGCAGTCGTTCATGGAGGGCTCTGGCATGGAAGATGTCCAATCTAAATGCTACTGCCGTTTGAAGGCGATGATCATGTGCAAGGGGTGTGGAGCCTTTTGCCATGATGACTGCATCGGCCCCTCAAAACTTTGTGTCTCGTGTTTAGTGGTACGATGATTTTAAAGTAATAATAATAATAATTAACAGATATGGTTTGATTTATATTACACCGAGGCACAAAGCAGAACCAGGTCATTCAGAATCAATACAAAATCAGTTACTGGGGTGAAGCACATTAGCCATGCTCCAGCCAAAGCAGCCTGCATGCGGTGGCTATTGGAGGGGAAAGAAATTACACTGGATGATCTATTGTTTTACCAACATCTAAGAAAGGTTATTTTGTGCAATTTTGGTAGTAACGTCAATCAGTTTGATTCAAATCATTAGTCTCTCAGATATGTGACAAATGTAAAATCTGGCAATGTTTTGCACTCAGCTAGGGTTAGTGTGATATATTTTTTTAAAGATATATGTGTAGTTTTTAAAAAAGGAGGGAAAAAATGAATGTTGCTATTTTTGTAGAACATAATGACTGTGTTGTTGTGTTTTAGACTGACACTTTTTATTGTGGGGCCTAAGCTGTTATGGTTTAAAGGCAAAAAAGGGCGCTAACGATAATCATCGGTTGTAGAGTACCTCCTATTTGGCATTTATGCACGCGTGGCAGGGAAGTGCAACTTACCGTAACTATTTTATATAAAACTGTACATTTAGTACTGAACACACTCAGATTTCAGAGCTAGAGAGAAAATGTATACTTTTAGACAGAGAATATAAAAAGAAATTTTGAATGATACTTTATAAAAAAAAAAAAAAAAAAAAGCATCTTGAGGATTGCACATCACCTTGTTTTTACTAACAGTAACAGGGCGAAGCACTTGAAAAACCACCTGGATATATGGTAGTAACAATGTACAGCACTTATGTTCCAGCAGAGGGAAAGTAAGATTCATTTATATATAACCTGTATG
This sequence comes from Neoniphon sammara, assembly GCA_900302535.1. Lineage (NCBI taxonomy): Eukaryota > Metazoa > Chordata > Actinopteri > Holocentriformes > Holocentridae > Neoniphon > Neoniphon sammara. Next base: position 40,060 of record OMKZ01001533.1, on the reverse strand, counting down.
TTCCCTTTGAAGAGAGCAAAGCCGAGATCTTTTCCATTTCAGGCCAAGGTCATGCTTTAAGTCAGTCAGTTCCTACTGTGTGAGCCTACATTTCCTCCTCAAAAAGCCTGGCTTTGTAGATATTGCCTCCCTTGATGGGTCTTTTCTCATCCTTTTGTGTCTGTATAGGTAGAGTAAATATCAGCAGTGACAAACCGTAAAAAAACACTCGAGGTAAGAGGAGAAAATGAAGATAATCGTTCCTATTTTTTTCTCACTGTAAATATTTGCTCATTCATATGCCTAGATGTAGAAATTTTATTTTAATCATGTAGCACACCTTGCTTGAGCATATCCAGTTGTTAATTATAAAATGATTTTTACTGTGGAAAGAAAATAGCAGAAGAGTACGTTATGATAAAACGCTAAATGCTTTATCATAGAATGATTCAGCATAGCATGCTTCAGTTACACTTAATGATTTGGAGGTACAATATGACATACCCATTAACGTGCTGGTGGGACACTATACTTTAAAATGGCCTTATTCCTGAATATCGCCCTTTTTATGTATGATGAAGTATTGTGAGCACATAATACTGCATAACTACCTAGTGAAAATTTACTTAATATATAATCTTACTGTACAAGGGTGAACCAACACAATGTAAGTGTAAACAATTGTTTGTGTACATTGTATACACATTGTGTCATTACAACGTAAATACATTATGCATTAGGTAAATTTTGCAATGCATGCTCAACTTTGTCACATAATAAAATACAATATACTGGAATATGGCCACTGTAAAGTAAAGTGTTACATCTGAAGTTTTTGTGGGTGTGCATGCTGACTGCAGATGAAAATGTATCAATAATATTTTAAAATCACCTACAGGTGCAAGTAGGCCTATATTTTATAGCAATTATTTCCGTGGTAATATGCCAAAGTCACCTTAAGAAAACAAAATAATCAGATCTTGTTTTGATGTCTGACTAGTTAATCAAAGTAATATATTTTAATTAATATATTTTAATATAAAAAAATCTATTTGCTAATTGTTTTTGAAATCAACAGGGTATTTACTATAATAATATATTGGCTGTCCATTTTTCCTATGATTTTGTTTCGACTGGACAGACCACCATACATAGAATAACTACTTTTGTAATTGAAATTGCCCAGGTATCTGATTCTGTATGGCCCAGGTTTTTCAATGGATCCACTGGTCTATTTTTCCATAGAGTTGATATCTAATATTTGTATCCTTTGAGCTGTCTGCTCTTTTGATAAATTTGGGGCGTTTTTGTCATTACTTTATGAAAACAAAAGTATATGTTTTTAAGGCAGCATTTGTAGGTCAGTGGATTAATCCGGGTCCTTTTTTAATTTGTTTTTAATGGGAAATTATTTCATGGGGAAATGTGTTTAGACTAAATAGTAGAATCTCAAGGGTTTCACAGATATTAGACATTTCACAGAAACTAAAAACACTTAGACCAATATAGAGTGGTGAAAACACAAATTTAATTTATCCCCCATAAATTATTAGGTCTCACTTGATTAATGTCTTTGTGATTTTATAATTATGTATTTACTAGTATAGAAACTGTGCTGGGGACTGGATTGCAGTGCAAAAAAATATCCCATCACAACCCCAAAAGGCAGCTGACATCTATGTTTATGAGGGTTGAAAGTGATTCAAGCAGCACTCCCCATCATCTCTCCTGTCTAATCATCGACTTTAAAAGATATCTGTTGTGCGTGCGCGCGCGCGTGTGTGTGTGTATGTGTGGGAGGGAGAGAGAGCGAGAGAGAGCGTGCATGTGTGTATTTAGAGGAGTAGTCCATTGATTTGGCTGGGAAGTCTCATGGGCAATCAGAAATGTTTTAAAATGTCACGTTTGTCACAAAGGTGAGTTTCTTTATGTCCGTGTCATTTTGTCTCCACTTAAACTCCAGGTGAATGTAATATAGTAATCAGCACTTGTAAACAAAGTGTATTTTATCAAAAGATATAGGCTATTATGAATAAATAACAGAAGAATGCATTTTGATTGTGTCGCTTCTTTTTTATTGGAACTGATCTCAAACAAGGTAATGTATTTTATTTAATTCTTGTTTCTTCTCCCGTGTAATATGCTGAAGGAATATGCCATGATTCAATGTAGCAGCAGCAGTAGTAGTAGTGCGCCTTTAACCAGCATGCGTGCGCACATGCGTAAATTATAGTAGGTGGACGCGCATGGCATGTCCGTGCCTGCTTGCGCTTTCCCGTCCTCTGCCGCTGTGTCGCTGATGATGCTGAGCGGAGCGGGGCGCTCGTACATCTTTATGTGCTGCTACAACCGCAGTTCACAAGATTGAGGCGAATGAAACAGGAGAACAACTTGAAATATGATGATGGATCACCCGAATCGTTTCTCATCGCTCGGACAGCTGTAACGTCGGCGGAGAACGCGTGAATTCATCAAAGGTGAGAGTGTGGCGATGAATCACGGAAGATATATCCTCCTTATTCACCCCGGACCACTTATCCTCTCCATCTGATGCTGCTGCTGATGATGCTCTAACGCAACCTGCGTGATTTTCTTCTGGTAAAGGCCAATTGCCTGGTCTGCCTCTTATTCTGTCGTCAGCCTTCGAGAGAGAGCAGTAAGAATCAAATGATGTCGGATTATCATTGTTTCTTATACAAAAACTGTGGGCATCACGACACACCATTCACATTGCGGAAATAAGGTAAATAGGGAGTTAAATCAGCAATATGGCCGCGTTTGTCGTGCGGTTGCTTCAGAAGTGAAATGTAAGTCTTGTACGGTTCCCCCCACTGTAAGAATTGAGGCTTGTGGACACGGAGAAGTGAAAGATGTTGGTGGTTGGAAGATACTGCAGTAGCCGAAGCATTATGTTGACTCGCGTCTGAGGATGTTGTCAGTACCTCGAAGCTGAAGGTGCGGTTACAGTAAAATGCACCTTTATAATGGGCCTGTGATGATGATTACAACAGACTCTTATACTGTATGAAGGAGGAAGGGTCTATAGATCTGGGTTCATAGGCTTGTGATTGATTGCACCAGTGATTATTGCCATTCTGTCTTTACCATACCAGGCGTTTAATGGATACAGTTTATTGACATAAATTTTGAATCCAGAGGCCGATATCTCAGTAATGTTATTAGTCTCTGTTTACAGCTCTTAAATTAAGCTGTGTTTTATATATAAATTATTTTTTTAACTCATGCATTTTCATCACAATAATTACCAACTTGTGTATTAATTAATATATAATAATTCATTATCTTTGTTATCATGGACTATTCATAGTTTTTCTGACGCTGCTGCCAATGCAAGGCCTGAATTGCCTACATATGAATTGCTGTAGCCTCTTCATAGCAGAATATTTACAATGAAGCATTGTGTTATTTTGCTGACGTGTGTCTGTTGGGTCTCCCACTGCTCAGCTAATATTTTCTACCCTTTTTTCCCCCAAACTGCAGCAATGCTTCTCAAACTTAACATATGCCTACCAATAAATAAATAAATAAATCCAGGATCCATGCATATGTAATTTTGTTGACACATTTACCCAGAGTGCTTCGGCATGCATGCATGGTTTTAATGGAAACCGAACCTGTCATGTCAAATTGGGTTAGCGTCATGCTACACAGGGCTACAACACTCCTTCTGTAAATTGGTGTTCTTTGATTTAGCACAGAATGGGATATTGTCTTGTGATGGATCAGTAACAATGGGGTGAAAATGGGTGAAACCAGTGATCAGAATACCGAGTGTTTTAATCAATGAAATCATACTAAAATTAAAATGGATGGAAGGCCCCTTTTAAGGACCTTTCTTAGCCCAAAATTTAGAACCACCCCCCAGAAGTCAAAGTTACAAGTTTGTGACTAGAAAGAAACTCTGTCACAACATGCTGTAAAAATGGTTTCTAAATTGTTGAGGAAACTGAGGCTCGCCACACATAAAGATAAAAGGGGGAAAAAAAGAGAAGACTCCCCGTCTGCAGAGTTCCTGAGGGTAGCCGAACCTTGGCTGCTCTGCTCACGCTCAGCTGGTCAGCTGATGTAGATCCCCTGTTTGCTC
>OMKZ01001533.1:24911-35934 GCA_900302535.1 Neoniphon sammara | reverse complement strand
TCAGAGAATGTATTCTGTGAACATAGGCATGTTTGAGGATTCGGTCCCTCGGCCGATGCTGTCCATGGTACCCAGCATTCATCACTCATTGGCCGGCCGTAACGTGTTCCGTGTCCATCATCATTAAGTGGTTCCTTTGCAGCTCAGCCGGTGTCATTAGCCCACAGGATGCAGTCTTTGCTGAGCGGGATGTCATGGAGAATTATCATTTACATAGACCATGGGCACTCGAGTGTTCCCAGCACACCAATCTCCACAGAAGGAGAGAGGGGAACAAAAGCACAAATTGAGAGTTAATGAAGTCCTTGAAGGAGGGAGGGGGAGTGTTAATTACTTATTTAAAAGTCAACTACATTTTGTGAGTGAAGAATAGCTTATCTCTCATAGTAATGGAGACATGGAGTCTTAGGAAGCCCTCACTAACTGTTTCATTATGACTTCTCTTTGCAGGGTCGACGTTTAGGGCTCCACTTTGTTTGACATTCAGCCAGCGACAGGTAAATTCTTTTTAAGGGTTAATAAAACTATACATAATGCTGAAGCTATGTTACTTAATGCATGTTTTAAGAATTGTGTGTTTACAGTCATGGTATAGTGTTACTGTGTTGTACACTATTGCCTAATACAGCAGACCATAAATTATGCATACTACTGTGTAATATCTGCATTTTATAGGAACATGAGGTGTAATTACTGTACAGGAACATTTGCAGCGTTTTAATCTGTAAGGAGATGTCCATTATTTGAGAAAAATGACACCTACTCTCAGGAAATTATTCATAACGGGACATTTTTTGAAAAGTAGATCACTTATTTTATGTTCTTGAATGACAAATCATCACACATATAAAAACCAGATCCTCTATATTTTAGAGACATTGAATGATGAAGTTCAGATAATTGTTTTTTTTTTTTTTGTTTGTTTGTTTGTTTGTTTTGTTTTTTTTAAGAAACAAGCTGTTCAATTCCAGGAGTTATATGCAAAGCATGTTCGTTTGCATAGTATCTAAATAATTTTAGACAACGAAAGCTTTGTGTGTTGCGTTTAAAATGTGTATTCTGCAAACAGTGAGCTAGCATTGCATGCTGTGCTGTTTGATATGCTGCAGAATGATCGAGGAAGGCAGTAAACGAGGCAAGGCCATGGTGGAGAAGAGACAGCTCTTCATGGAAATGAGTGAGTGGACTCGACTGAGAGAAATCTCCTTTCACTATTCACAGTCAGTACAGGGTTATGCAATTCTTTCGCTGGCTCTGCATCACATAAGAGATGCACAGTCCCTCACACATATAATTGCTCCCCCACAAAGACATGAATATGTCTAAGTGTACTGGGTGTAATCCTGTTTGTGTTTTGTAAAGAGTTTAATTTCTTGTCACTGAATCGACTGCACACCCTATTCATCTTTTGTCTGATAATAGGCATATCTGATAGCTTTTCACTGGAGGGTGCTTGATGACTAATTTTCTTTCTCTGTGGCTTTGGTTTACAGGAGCTCAGAACTTCGATGTTATTAGACTGTCAACTTATAGGACTGCCTGCAAGCTCCGGTTTGTGCAAAAGAGATGCAACCGTAAGAGTCCTTATACTTTATTCTGAGATTCTGAGATTCTATCTTTCCAATCTCCCATTGACTCCAATGACAGATTTGCCAGGGAATAACCAATAGAAACATGTTCCACATGTGTACAGAGTTAATTGATCTTAATTGAGTCCATTTGCTCCCCCCGCCCCCTCGCAGTTCATCTGGTGGACGTCTGGAACATGATCGAAGCCTTTCGTGACAACGGGCTCAACACATTGGATCACAACGCTGAGATCAATGTGTCGCGGCTAGAGACTATCCTGTCTTCCATCTACTACCAGCTCAACAAACGGCTGCCCACCACCCACCAGATCAATGTGGAGCAGTCCATCGGGCTGCTGCTGAACTTCATGGTGGCCACCTACGACAGGTACGAGGCTGCTGGTCAGTGCAGGGCAACAGTAAAGTCTGGAGCTACTGATCATCAGAATTAGTTTGATGATTTTTTAATTTGTTTTGAGTACAGTACACAATGACACTTATGGTGCAGGGAAAAATAAGGACTTAATTTACAGTAGAGATTAGGGGTGTGAATCTTAGGCTTAACAGATTCAGTTTGATTCAAAATTGGCAGTTTGATTTAAGAATGATTTTTCTTTTTTGGAACGATTCAATTTAATTAAAGTTTGTAAAAAGTGATTAGATTTGACAATTCTGCGCGGTACTTTTAGCCACAATTTTATGTCCATTAACATACACGTGCAATAGTGTCAGACTTCCGTTTTTCCTCTGAAACATGGAGAAAAAAACAGAATCACTTTAACATTATTTGTTCTTTTAAAAAACTTTATAGTATTCTGTTACATCACCACGTTAGAACTTTTTTTGTTTGTTTGTTTGTTTGTTTTAAGACTTGTGAAGTAATCAGTTCAAAGCATTTCATATCGATTCAGGCCCAAGTCAGAGCGATTCATTCTGTTTATTTCTTTTAGCAGATCAATTCAGTTGAATCTGCAGAGCTTATAATTGATGCATCAATGAAATGAATGAATCGTTGCCCCTTAGAGAAGATAGTACTCATCAAACAATAGACAGAATATAGAATATATAAAATTCTCTCTACTCTACCACTCTACTAAACATTACTGTCTATTACGTTACATTTCACTCTACATAGAGGCGTATATATTTAGCAGTCTAACCTCAGAAATCCAGATCATAAAACTTCATAAACTTTAAATAGACTTGATTTTTGCACGTGCATGCCTATCAGGAGAGGTTGACAGTGATCAAAAGTCTTAATAAGTCAGGTGTTAGAAGATGCATTAATTTATAATCTAAATATGCGATATAACCAGGGCTGTTTCTGTGCAAGTGTAGGATATTTACTTCATTAGATAGATGTGTAGAGGTCTGCTGCAATTTCTGCAAACTGGATTTTAGGCCTCAGAAAACCTGGCTATAAACGAGCCAGGTTTTCAAGCTCCATTATGCTATCTTTCAGCATCACACAGCAGATAGCTATAATGTGGTGGTAGTAAAGAAAATATATTGCCTCCACCTTCACCTGTTTCAGCTTAACCTGTGTTTTAGTCCCTATCAGCTAAAGTAGCCCCTGGTAATGTTTTATATTCCTTCTCCTAATGCCCAGCCTAGTGCCTTAGCCACTGTTTATCATGGAGTATAGAGGTTTATTATTGACTGTAAACCTCTCTCTCATTATTGTACCATCGTGGGCTCACATTGATTGGCTGCTTGCCCTCGCTTTTCACAGGCCCATTCATTGGTTTACTTTTATCTGTAAGGCCATTCTTGTCCCGCTTCCTTATTATTCATGCTCTCCTATCTCTGCAAAACTTGGTGGAAATTACCATCTATGATCACAGGAAGTGTTTTTGCTATCTGTCCCTGAGGTCCAAACTGAATTAGGCAGAAGAGCTTTCATGTACTCTACTACCTCTGCTTGGAACTCATTGCTAAATGAATCTGAAATGAAAGAGCTGGTCTCTCTTGGCAACTTAAAATGATTCTGAAGGATCTTCAGGCAGGCTAATAATGATCTGTCTATGCTTTGTTAAGCCGTGATGTAATGTTTGAGCAATGATCCTGCCAGTCAGGTGTTGGACTACTACATTTTAAGCATGAGTATAGGGAATTTTGACCTTGCACAGACATGTTTTCAGTTGTATTTTGCATTCATGTGCTATGTGTTTTATTTGTCATGATGACACCTTTTCGGCCAGGTTTTCCTTGAAGATCTAATTCTTCATTTCAGTGGGATTAGCAGGTTAAATAAAGGGTAAATTTAAAAAAAAAAACAACAACACACATTTACATTACATTGCTTGCAAGCTCATTCTTCAATGATTCTTTAATGAGATGATTCCAACGCGATTAGATTCATGAGTTTAAGTGGTGTCCTAAAACATGAAATATTTATCTGTAATAAGTAATATATCACCTTTTCTATATGTCACTATACTGAAGAAACATTACATGCTTTATACTTACAGTGAGGGCCATGGAAAGCTTACAGTTTTCTCAATGAAAGCCATGCTGGCAACGATGTGTGGAGGGAAAATTGTGGACAAACTGCGTTGTAAGTACATCTTTGAACTACTGTATGCATCATTTCTGTGAAGGTAGCATTAGTTTACTTTTTTTAAATTTTATTTTATTTTATCTTGTTTTTTCCTGATTCAGTGGAATTTTATTTCTTGGTTTTCTGCAGATCCCAAGATTTCCACACACTGGGGAATTTGTCTCTCAGTGTAGTTGCTCAAATAATACACATGGGGGCGCTATTGTAACACATGTAACATAATATTACATCTCATGCCTTTGCTTGAATTGTCTCTAATAGGCATGATTTGACTGCCTGCATGTAAAGAAAAGTGAATAGAACAGAGAAATATGATGTTTTCACAAATATGAAGATAAAAGGGGGATTTCTTATTCAAATGATTAATAGTATGCATATTAAACACACCCCTTTAATTTACATACTGTTCTGCCAAGTTAAATGTTTGACATTTTCTTTCTTGAAGATATTTTCTCACAGATCTCGGACTCGAGTGGAGTGATGGTCTTTGCCAAGTTTGACCAGTTTCTTCGGGAGGTGCTGAAGCTGCCCACGGCCGTGTTCGAGGGTCCCTCGTTTGGCTACACGGAGCATTCAGTACGGACATGCTTCCCACAGCAGGTAAGAGGCCAAGAAGACCTTCCTGTCATTGTGATTTATCAGGTAATCCTTCACTTTGACCACCTTACCTTCAGAAATTTTACACAGATCTTGCACAGAACTGTTTTATTTACCCAGACTCTACTAATGGATGCCTCTCAGTGAATACCTGTGTGTGTTTGTATCTAGAAGAAGATCTTGCTGAACACGTTTTTGGATGTATTGATGGCAGATCCTCCTCCTCAATGCCTAGTGTGGCTGCCACTCATGCACCGACTCGCTAATGTTGAAAACGGTAAGAACTGGTCTTCATGTAGGCTGGTTTCAGTATCAGACCTGGGCCTCAGCTGCATATAAGCTCAAATCCAAATCAATGTACATCCACTTTATCATTTTATATTTAAACATTATGATGGATTTAGTCAGTGAAAAAGTCATAACTGCATCCACCATGGACTGTGGCCTTAAATGACCTGATGTCCCTTTAAAGATGCTGCATGTAGAGGTTATTTTGTGCTATCAATCATTCTGTAAGAATAGATTGTGAATTTTTCATTTTGAAATGAAACTTCTCATATAATTTTTCACTGAAAACCTTTTCATCGTTGTTTCTTCACCATCCAGTCTTCCATCCAGTGGAATGTTCATATTGCCGGAGCGAGAGCATGATGGGTTTTCGGTATCGGTGCCAACAGTGCCATGGCTACCAGCTCTGTCAGAGTTGCTTCTGGCGTGGCCATGCCAATGGTCCCCATAGTAACCAGCACCAGATGAAGGAGCACTCATCCTGGGTAAGGCAAAGTCTTGATCACTGGCAATCCTACATTGTGTTTTCCACTATTGCAAATAACTCAAAAGTCAACATTGCTGTGTGTGTGTGTGTGTGTGCGTGTGTGTGTGTGTGTGTGTGTGTGTGTGTGCAATGATTACACAATAGCCATCCATGTGTAACTGCAGAATATACGGCCTTTTCCCTAGATTTACCGTCCTCTCAAAGCAGTCCAAAAAGGATTTAATGGGGTTTTATTCATTTTGGCAAATGAAATTGTATTGATTGAATTCTCAGTGTTGCTGCATTCCCTCAAAGCTCAATCATTATGTTGTAAATTGAAACAAGGGAAGTTATGTGCACTGGATCCCAAATCCAATTCCCATCCCACTCGCTTTTGCTCACAGATGAAAGACTGTTCAGGAAGCACCAAGACTAGAACGAAATGCACAAAATACTGTCTGATATATAAAACATAAGGCTTTTATGGCACAGATTTGGTACTGCAGTTCAATTGGTACAACAACATTTGGGTTACATAGATGTATCACTTAGCCAATATATCATGATGATGCTGTCCTTTAATTACACCGCATATGAGCAAGTTAATGTCATTCTTCTTTGGCATGATACAAGTTTCTCCTTGACCACAGCTACATAAAAAAGTTTATTTATTGTTTTCTCCCACCACTAAACATGTGAAATTGGTCACACTGCCTAAAGGAACTGCCATGACACCTAAAATTATTATGTTTTTCATTGGGGGGGTTTAATGTGAGATAAATGCTGTTTCATTCCTTTACCAGGAATGAAACTCAGCTCAATTTATTGGCGTTTAATTTTTTTCAAATTTAAAGATACTGACTATTGAGTAAAGACAGAATAAATATATATCGAATGCCAAATTGGCTATCAGTGACTTCAATTAAAACATATCGCAATCAGCCTTCAGAAACTCATATCATTTGACAGATAGTACTAATATTCCCAGTGGGGCATGTAATCATGGCTGTGCAAGGCAGTTTGAATAAAAGCATCTACCAAAATTGCGCATCAAACAGAACATTATTTATATACAAGCCACTGCTGATATGCACTTTTGTCACAGTAAACAAACTTCACTGACCTAGTTATGCAAATTACCTCTGAAGCAGCTCAAACTGCCTCTATAATCCTAAACAAGATGATAATCGAGGACACGGCGCTCAAGATAGCACATGTTATGTTTGTCCTGCCCTCACACAGAAGTCCCCGGCCAAAAAGCTGAGCCACGCCATCAGCAAATCTCTGGGCTGCGTCCCCATCGGAGAGCCGCCTCACCCCGTGTTCCCCGAGCAGGCCGAGAGACCACAGGAGCTCACCCACACAGTGTAAGTGCCCTTCTCAAGGCATCTGTAAACACCCTTTGTGTCATTAATGAGGGGAAAACCTGCTGATTTGTTGATTAACAGCACTCCAAGGTATCCAGTATTCTGGTGATATACAGCCTATTCTCACCATGTAACTGCCTCCATTTTCCATTTCGCTGTCACAAGATGAAATATAGAGTGCCATCTCACTCAGATGTCAAGCCCCTGATTATTTGCTAATGTGCAAATGCTGATATACTACGCAGGTTTACCCACTGCTGCCGTTAACAGTCGTCCTAATCAGCCTATTGGCAATGAAACTGGGTTGATGGTATAAATCTTGCACTCTGGCTTTGAGGCTCCTGGAAGTTGTTATAGAAAAATGCATTATATTCTGGTGCTGTCTTAAACCCGCACTCTCATTTACATTTCTGTTGAAAAATTGCACAATTGTCATAATCAGTTCCACCACCGAGATACATCCACAGTAGTCCACATCGCTTCATAGGCCGCTTCATATTTTTCTTATCATTGTTGCCATTATGTAAGCCCGAGGTTTTTGGCAAGATCTAATAATGTTTGCAAAAAGTGATTTATGATTTTGGTTCGTGACATTCACAGGATCATACAAAAGCTCGCAACTTCCTCATTTGAAAATTCAACATTTCTCATGGCACATTTCATAACGAAATCCTGCTTCATATTCAAGTCACGATCATAAATCTGAGCTGTCTGTATGCTTTGCTCCCGGCAAGTGTCAGTGAGTAATTGATAGTAGAGCTACATCAGGGGTAGAAACTAGCTCAGTGAATGCCAAGAAAAATAGACAGAAGGTAAATACATCAACATGATTTCCCGTTTTACCGCGTGATAGATATCAGCGTCTCTGAATCAGTTATCACATTGAGGCTCGGAGATGCGTGCTAAATGACAGAAAGATTTTTTTCTGCATTGTAACCAAAGTTATGCATTTAAGATGAAGTTGACATTTACATAAATTTACAATTCATTACACCGTGGAAAATAAACTGTCAACTCGGATGTTTTCCTTTAGCTGAGGGATGAGGCGATTGGATTAGCCTGTGCGGTATAGGCTATGTAGCATGAAATTGTATCATGCAAGTAGATTAATATTGATTAAAACTAAATTTGTGGCTAAAATTATTAAAGATTATGTCTCTCCAGTGACCTAAGTAACCAGTAATCCATGTCCTTTTTGCAGTGTTGATTCACTTGACTAAGGCCACCAGAATATTGAGTTTTGGTCCAGGACAATCCAGTTTGGGCCCCTGGTTATATGGGATTTTATGGTACAAAGGCTTTTCAAATTGATTGGTTTTTCAGAATTATTTGCCTTGAACTAAAGTTCCCGTTTTAGAGTCTTTTTGTGTTGGATTTTTTTTTATTTTAAAAACAAAGCCGTGTTGGTTGTTTGACACAAACTAACCATTTTTGGGGTAGGCCGTCCATGAACCTCTTGTTAATATGTCTCGCTTCAAGACTTTAAGAGACTGCAGTGGACAGAGTGGTTTCTCATGCTCTGGCACATGGCATTTCAAGGTTGGTGGGACTGTGTGTGGTCACTGACTTTTAGGGTAATGGAGGTGACTGTTGGCCCCTGAAACTTGTTTGTATGTCTCTGCGGCCCTATTGTTATGTCTGGTACAGGAGAGTTATTCACCAAAGCACACCCTGTCTCTGATGATGGGAAAATGGCTATTTTGGTTTCCAAAGCATTCACTGTTTTTTATTTGTGTGTGTGTGTTGTGACTAAGTGAAATTCCAAGTAGAGCAGTCATCAAACTGCATGCCACGAAAAAATATTTATTTATAAACCTGTCAACCTTTCAAAATATGTCGCTTTACTCATGAGTGACTAGATGGATGTGCATGTCACCTATTTCCATATTTAACTGTGCATGCCCTCAAACTGATGAATTCCTCTAAATCATTTTTATTAGCTAATTGTTTCAAAAGAGTGTTTGTAGACACAGAGGAACTATCCAGATCTTTTTTAGCTTGGAATTTGATTACAAAGCATAATTTGAGATCGCTGCATTTGAATAAAACATGCACTTGCAATTGTAAATCTTACTGTTACACTTTTTGCAGCCACAAATATGAGAGAGGAGTGTCACAGACTCCTGTTTGTAAAGGGTGAAAGATTTCAGAGGAATTGTGTGGGACTGCAGTGATTACCTGCCCACTATCCCCATGTTAAATGCCCCACTGGCTGCAGGAATTCTCCCTCAGACTGTAGGCCTCACACATTTAGACCCAGAAAAGCTGTCTAGTCATCTGTATTACTCTACACCTTTGCTAAATTGTCATGTTGATACATAACAGAGACAGAAACTTACTGTTAGTATTCAAAAACCATTGCAGTGGTGCACACTGACAGCTTCCAGTGATGAATGTTGGCAGCGCAGAAATGACTTCCCGCTGTTGTTTCATGTTGTGACCCGAATGGCATCCATCAACATGATCTCTCAGGTGTGTGTGTGTGTGTGTGTGTGCATGTATGTGTGCCTATGTGTATGCGTGTGTATGTGTGAGGCCGAAGATCCGCCTCTGAGTGAGTGATAATGGCAGAATCAGGGTAGAACGTCAAGTTTGATCAAAACTCCTGAATCAAGCGGACATGAGGCTCCCGGTTGCCCGGCCCCTTGCATCGTCTCAGACAAAGAGTAGCTATTCTGATACTGTTTTGAAATATTTACTGGCATCTGAAAGCAAAGACTAACAGCGAGCTGAGCTGTGAATTCGCCTTCCTCTCAAGCTGTCAGTGAGATTCTCGGGGATTTGTGCTTTGGATAGGAGTTATAGGTTTGGGATGCACTGTCTGCCTCAGAAACTTTAAATCTATGATACGACTTCTTACCTTCAGATTTAGCACTGCTTCAGCCAGAAGACTTTAAGCACTGAAATAGACTGACTCCAAAATAGGCACCTTATCATACTTTGCATTAATGTGGAATGCACATTAGACATACAGCGTCAAATTCTCAGTGCCGCGTTTAATATTTAGCAACCAATTTTTATGCTCAATATATAATCCCCAGAAATCCCTCACTTTCTATAATGGCTTCCGCTGTTTTACATCTTTGTTCATTCTCTGAGTCAATGCAAATTCCATCAATGTCATTAAAATGGGGAGAACAGGCATGTAATTTATTTCTCTGGCAGCGTGATCCGTTGGGTTTTCATGGCAGAAATATTGACAGGCTAAAGGAAAGAGAAAGAGAGAGACCATTGCCAGGAAAGCGAAGGCCGCGTGTTTGCATATTATTTCTTAGTGATCGAAGGCGCCCGTGCATCCAGTGTCACGGGGAAAGGTGCATGGTGTATGAAGCTAACACAGCGCCATCAAAGCCTGACTTAATTTTCCCTGTCCCCCTGCCAACTGCAAAGCACAAGGAAAAGGGGGGTTACATTGTCATTCACAGCACGCAGGTAGCACGAGGCTTAGCGCATTGCAGGCTTTGATCTATTAATGCCTAAATGTTGTGTCAATTCATTCCCGTTTGACCTCTGGGACACTGCCCGGGCTGGACAGGGAGGGACAGCAGTGGAGAGGTGGAGACGCCAGTGGAGACGGGGCGTCTTGGGCTGATGTCTACTGTTTGGGCAGAGAGGGGGAGATTACCCTTATCTGTGTGTCATTAATCTACATTTATCATTCAGTGGGCCACGGGCTGCAGACATTGATGTTAATGAGCTGGGAAGCCTGTTAAAACTAATCCAAATAGTACACAGAGAGGCTGGGTTTGAACTCAAGGGAAAATAAAACATGAAAAAACTGCGCACTGTCACTCTGACGCCTTTACGTAAGAAGCTCAGCCATTCTTCTTCTTCATATTTTCTTTTTTTACTGTGCCCTACTATCCCCCAGGAGTTATATTGGTATACTCATAAAGCACTGGGGATTATTTATAGAAAGATAGATGTGAAAAGCTTACGTCTTACATAATTATGTAACTAGCTCAAGGTACATAAGCATAAGATATGTAAACATGATTAAAAAGGGATAGTTAGGTGTTTTTTTTCTCTTGGGAGTCCAAAAGGAAAGGTATAGAATTAAGCTTTTATGATTGCAAGTGAGATATTTTGAGCAAATGGCATTTCCCTAATTGTCTGTGTGTGTGTGTGTGTGTGTGTGTGTGTGTGTGTGTGTGTGTGTGTGTGTGCACAGTCCTAT
>OMKZ01001533.1:11121-24891 GCA_900302535.1 Neoniphon sammara | reverse complement strand
GCCATTGTGTGTCAATCATTCCGTGTGTGTGTGTGTGTGTGTGTGTGTGTGTGTGTGTGTGTGTGTGCCCAGTCCTTTGTGTGTTAGAGAGAGAGAGAGGTTGAAAGACAGAGCCAGAGGAGAGAGAGAGAGAGAGAGAGAGAGAGAGAGAAAAGGGAGAGAGAGGGATCTACGTCGTCATAAAGTCACGTGACTGCCGAGTTTCCTTGGAGACAGCAGCAGTGTAGTACATTGAGATGCTTGCTGCTCAGTTGAGGGCAGAGTAGGCATCTGGCAACAGCAGCAGTTGGATGTATTTGGCTAGCCAGGCAGGTGCTCTCTATCCTCACAGAGGTAAGTGATTCCTCGTGGCTCGTCTTGCTTATCCGTGCCTGACTCTCAGCTGGTGCTTTTCTGTCTAGAATTAACCTTTGTGGGGTAGATAAATGCACTATATTGAGTGTTAAATGAAAAGAAAACATTTTTCATTGGACTATTTGTGTTGAGGCTAGGCAGCAGGTACAGGCTTGAGTAGTGATAACCTTGCCTCTTCTCTGTTCTTATGGTATGAAACTTATTCGAATTAGCAGCATTCGTGTCTGAACAAATTACATCAGAAACCAAAAATTAGGACCGATGAAATACTAATGAAGGAACATCAAAAAAATTATCCCATGGTTTTCTTTTGAATCTTTTCGGCTAGTCTTCAGGGAATTTCAAATGCATGATACAACAAAATAATTGCACCGTCTCTTTAAAAAGAACATGCTCACCCCCTGAGCATCTGCATTAATTCAGGGAATAAGTAATTTGGTTTATGAAGAAATAATGCTGCAAATTACTTGAATACAATTAGTGGTCCAGAAATTGTGTCATTTTTCTTGCCCTAATTCTGTGTTGTGTTCAGTAGCATAACAATATCCAGTTCCAGTACAGACTGTGTGGACTGTAGAAGCACTCAGAAGCACTGTAGCAGGAAAAGGTTTTTAGCAGTTCGTGCTGATAACAGTTTTCTTCACAGTGAGGATGTAAATAGTTTGATTTTGCCCAAAATGCTGATTAAAGAAGTACGCACAAAAATGCTGATTGGAGAAACGGGCTAAGTGCTGGTTTAAAAAACAGCCAATTATAGTGGAAATATAAGGGCTGATAACTACAGAAAGATACTATGGACACATCGAGGAGGTGCAACTACAGAGATATGGAAATGTGATATGGAAATCGCCTTAGCGAGTGCCTGTTATTTTCCGTGCAGGGAAATGTGAACCCGAGAACACCTGAGATGTGCAGGCAGATATTTTGATCCACTAATGAGATACTGTGGTCCAGGTCTGGGCGCCAAAGAGAGCGCCGGGGCCACTGATTTAGCCGCCAGATGGACCCCATCGCTTTGTTTACCCTCACAAATTACCTCCTGCAATGTCACCTTTCCTAGTTTTTCACAGACTTCCAGTTTAATTAGATTTCTTGTCTGCTGTTGTTCCTCTTACTCATTTTAATTAGGTTTAAGCTAATAGCATTATTAAAAAAAGCTAAATTGCCATTGCCGGAAAAGTCAATTATTTCACGACAATTTAAAGTTAATTCGTGTACAACATGTTGCCAGTGCTTTACAATGATTCCCCAACCTTTTTGGGACAATTAGATTAAACTGAAGTCAGAATCGCTGATTCATGATTATTAATAAAATGCAAATGTCCTCTGTTCCACTCCCTGGTGACAAGCACCACAGGGCTCTGCAGTGTAGCATTAAAGACCTCTAATCTTGTCTTTTAGTCAGCCGAAACCAGTGGCCAACAACATGAACGACACAATGCTCATGTCCTCTGGGGCACCTACTCCTACCAAAAGGTAAGTGCCTCAGGTACAGCTGTCTGCACCCCCAGGCATAACTGCACACTCTACCTCTGAAGATATTGTTAGCATTGCTCACAGAATTAGGCTCACTTTGGTCATTAGTAACTGTAACTCCTACTTTAAAGAAGACAATATGTTAATTCAGGTGCTTTTAATCACATTCTGTTCCCTTTATATTTAGAATAGGCGACAGACCTTCTCATCAGCTGAAAAAACAAGAATAGCGAAACAAAGGAGACTACAGATGTTATTTGTTCCCTCACACTTGACACACATTTTTGCATCTGAGCAGCATGCCCTTGTGAGTGTATTTTTAGAGGAAAATTTGTTACGCTGTCATGAGGAATATGTGAGCACTCCCACTTAGAGCGCTGATTTGACAAATAGATTATGATAGAATTGGAGCCTTATCATGTAAGCAGATAGCAAGGGCCCCGTGAAAGCAGCCTAATTGTCCTCCCTTTTCAACCCCTCTCAGTTAAAGGCCACCTCTGTTATTATTTACTCACTATGGTAATGAACCATCTCACAGCACATTGTGGCCAGGAATTCAATAATGGAGAGTACTTTCAGAGTGCAGTAATGTATCTGCACTCTATCCTTCAGGCTTAGTGTATTTTCCTTCTGCATACGATGTCTCCTTATCACATCTTTCCAGCAATTCGCGTTAGCAAGATGGTTCTCTGAGGTCTTCCCATGGCACAGGGATCTGAAGGGAAGAGGCGTGTCTGCCTTGTGTCAGTGGCTTTGTGTGCAACAAGAGGAGAGGTGTGCACATGTGACTTGTTTGGGGCCAGGTGCTGGATTGATTCCCTGTCAAAGATTTTCAACAGGGCTGGAATCTTGTGTGTGGGGATTTTTTTATTTCTGCTGCTGCTGGGCTATTATACTGTACCAAGGAGCCCAGGCTGCAAGCTTGAGGGAGCTGAAGGGCAGCACTCACTCTGCAAAAAGTGTCTATCTCAGCAAGTCATTTAATCTAGTACTGAGTCTTGAGTTCATATTTTAGATGAAAAACATCTGCCAAACGGGTGAGACAATTTTAATTGCTTCCACTAGTGTCACTTCCTTCAAAAATAGTCTTAAAACAAATTAAAATGTATTGAAATATGGCAGATTGACTTTTATTAAGATGTCACTTGATTAAAGACATTTCTTGAAACAAGCTGATTTGCATTTGAAACAACTGTAATTATCTGACCCTGCTGGCAGATATCTTAAGAAAAATGAGACGATAAGAATCAATATTAGATTGAAGTGTCTCGTTTGGACGGACATTTTTTGCAGCGTAGAGCCCAGGCTTGTCTCAGAGGGGCCGGCAGTATCAAGATTAGAGTGGGTTTGAAGGAAGCTGACATGATAGGGACACCCGAGGCGGTAAATGATGCCTTGCATCCAGCCCGGTGGAGGTCAGTGGAAGGCGGCACGTGCTGCAGCATGTACAGAGCAAAGCACTGCTCTGCTGAGGTTTGTTTCACTGTGGCAGTAATGAAGAAGCCTGATAACCTTTGTCTTGACATTTTGCTCCATGAGTCAGAGCTGTTTTGGGAAGATGTCATGCACTGAGGATGCTCTTGCCTTGGGGGGGCATAACAACTACAAAGCTGCCATATTTAGGGCAGAAATTGCGCATTAAGCCACCATGACGCTTCCAAAATAGGTTGTATTGAATGTCAGTATGGATACCGGTAGATAAGGTGTTGAATCAGGAGGCAAGCAGCAGGCTTGTTAAAGGCTGGTTGCAGAGAGCATAAGACCATTCCTACCAGGCTCTCTCTGCAGGCTGACACACTGTCACATTTGGTTTGTAAATATTAATCTATCGTTATAATTACTCTGCGCTGGTTTGCCTCCTTTCACATGAAGGGCCTATGAGTCAAAGATGCCACTGCTGAATAATGCAAAGCTCCTTGTGGCTCAGCCTCAGTTCAACAGCCCCAAACCGAATGTCATGCTTGAAAAGAGAAAAGCAGCACCAGCACTGTCCCTACATGTTGTCTCTTCCCTCTTTGATTTTTCATCAGAATAAAAAAAAAGACAATTCACATCTCATTCTACAAGGGATTGTGGTCTCTAGAATTTTATGTGATGTTGAGGCGAGACCAGAAACCGCATGCCCTTTGTATGAAATGGTGTTGTGCTCGGGTCTAGACGAGCGAGTCATGCTCCCAGCCTCCATCACAGTCTGGTCTCTGATACTGTCTGCTCTGCTGACATGGCATCTGCTGCCTCCTGCCTCGCTCTCTCTCACAGACAATCGCTCACCACTGGTCCTCCAAGGGCGAACTGACACCGCACAATTTATTACCTGTTAGTCATGCAGAACCACAGCGCCAGAAGATAAAAAATAATAATTCGCTGTCTCGAGCTCAATGAGTTTTAATTTAGAGTTAACTGAGACTGACCAAATGTCGGTGGATGTAAGAACTCAACTGGTCGGGATAGCAGTGTACATTTATACCACGAAGCACCAGTACTTATAAAATGTCAGGACTTATCAGCTTCTAAAATACTTAACTGGGTGACATATGCTCAATAAAAATGTAAGCATCAGAAACACAATGTGTGCCCAGTGTGTCTCTTCTCTGGTGATGTAATCAAATCCTGGCGCTCTTTATTTCTGCTCATTCGTGTTATTAGAATATCCAGGAATGTAAAGTTATTCTGTTGTTGCATTCAGTGTAAAACACACAGGGTAACGGCATACGTTAAATACCTAACATGTAAAATGGAACAACAAATTATCCCCCACTTTACATGCAAACATTCCTTGAGCCACTTAGTAACAAAATGCATCATCCCTCCAAGTTTCATTGAGATTAGATCAGTGATGATCTTTAATTATAGCGTTCCCTTCAGGCCAATCAGCGTAATTTTTTTTAAACACCAGAACACTGTGCCAAAATGCCTGATCACTTCCAAGAATCATCAAAATCAGACCAGATGTTTCTTGCACATCGTGTTCGAATGAAAAATTTTGACCTTTAATCATACTGTAGCACCTCCTCAAGGCCAATCAGTATAATTTGGAGGGATAACTTGACTCATGTCAATTGGACTTAACCACACAGGAGTTTGGCGCGTTTCGAAGTAAGAACTTTTGGCCTTTAATTATAGCTCACCCATCAGGCCAATTACTGTGATTTTTGTAGACGCCAGAGCACAGTGTCCAAATGTGTCATTTCTCCAAGTTTTGTCATAATTGGATCAGCGGTGTCTGAGATATTGTGTTTGAGTTAAGAATCGTGACCTTTAATTATAGACGATTTGCAGGACAAAAATAACTGAACTAGTAAAGAAGAGCACTGAGGCCAATCGAGGAGAGCTTATTAGCAGTTCACACATCTTTGTCTGAAGGCTGGCACTGACCATTAGGTGGTGGCAGGAAACTCCCTGACAAAGCAAAGGCATGGAGGGCCTTCTAGATTGATAGCCCAGAGAGAAGGATCCAGACGAGCAGTCTAGCTCCAAAAGACCCCGGAGGGTCATAGCTCTTCCTGTGCCAACGGAGCAGCACCCCTAATGTGCCTTAATATATTACTTTAATCTCACCGACAACCTCAGGCTCTGTCTACGCTTGAGGCTGAGAATGAAGCTATAAACTGTAAAAAAGAATAAAAGCTGGTGACTGAGTCTTAAAATCCTGTTTTCCTCAAAACAATCGCTTTGCCAATTGGGCGAAGTGACTCAACTTGTTCCGAACACAAATAAGAAGATTTTTCTTGGATGAGGTGACAGTATCTCAAAATAAGTGGAGTGTTCTGCCGTATTCTAGCTTATATCAAGATATTGTCACTGGTGTCAAGAAAATCCTTGAAACAAGTGAAACAGCACTGGGAGCGGCTGAGTTTATCTCATCCTACCGGCAGCTTTTTCACACCTTCACAAAAGATAAGATTTTCGTAAAGTTCTGGATTTAAAGACTTGTTAAAGGGGACATTTTTGCAGCGTGTAGTAGGACGGGGCGGCCAGGGCTGCAGGGGTTTTAGTTGTTGATGCGGTGGGTTTGAAGCCAGATTGGGTTTAATGGGCTTAATCATCACTCACTCCCCAGTCAGAGTCAGAGTGCCGTCCTCTCGGAGGCTGAGAGCTCAGCATCGTTTCAGCTCTCCTTCACTCCTCACTGCGGACCGCTCGCTGGGAAGGGACGGCGTGTGCCCTCTCATCTGTTCACGCCATATGCCACGCCCACCATCATTTAAACTCACATACGTATTTGACTCTTCCAGTCAATGGTAAAATGGACAGAACGGCCATTAGCACGATCACTAATGCATTTGGCATGCTGCATTCTCTTTTATCCATCTCATTTCATTGTAATAACCAATTACACACAGACCGCCTATTAACAGTGCAGTCATAATTAAGCAGCACACATAAAGGTCACCTCAATGAATTTTGTTTGATGCAGATTTGTTTATGTAATCGCAGCGACGGTACAAACTCGTCCTTCTACTTATATAAGTTGTTTTGACATTAGATTCAGTGTTGGAAGTTGTTGCTGTGTATGTGCGTGTGTGTGATGTATCTGTCTCTCTCTCTTTGACTTTGGGCAGTGTCTTGGAGAGTCCCAGCCGACTAGATGAAGAGCACCGCCTCATCGCTCGCTACGCTGCCCGCCTGGCAGCCGAGGCGGGCAACTCCACAGTGAGTGGCTTGAAGGACGCCCCGCGGTGGGCTTCAGTCAACCTGCATTTCACATTTAATGCTCTGACAAGTTATTGTGTGCCACTTCTTTGTGTCTGGAGAACTTAAATGTTGGAGCTGGAGCTGGAGGATCTCACACCGTGCAAAATACTCATCAGTACAAAGTCTTAAAATGTTATTCTTCTCATTAGGCGTGAAAGCCAAAGGAGTGAGATAAGTTATTTCTAGCACTTGTTTGAAGAATTTTCCTGAAACAAGTGATGTCTTGACTTGAAGTAAGGCAAATTGCTCCTTTTGTTTCAAGACAGATTCACCTGCCTCGAGAAGATTCTCATAACAAGGGAACATTTTTGCAGGGCGCTTCCTGTCTGGCTGTTATATTGAAGGGTAGAGCAGAGCTGGAGTGAGCTGAAATGGCTCCCCTGTTTATGCAGAGTCATAATAAGTCTCCAGCTGAGCGTCATTACTGTTCACTGTGGTCAGCAGATAGGAGTTGGTGTTTGACTTTTGTTTGCTTACCTCCGTTAATTCCCCTCTGTGATGATTTTGTCTTTCAGCAACAATGTCCTCCAACAGATCTGAGTTTCAACTTCGACGCCAACAAGCAACAGAGACAGTTGATTGCAGAGCTAGAGAACAAAAACAGGTGGGATTCTGTCATTTATATATCAGTTGTGTTGTAAGCAAATCATTTCGGTTAGTTTCTCTTTTTGTGTTTTCAATGCATCTAACGGTATGCATGGGATGACTGTGTATTTACAACGGCATGCATTTACAGAATCAGTACCCTCAGCGAGAAATGAAAAAAAAGAAAAAGAAAAGAAAGAGCATTCTTTAAAACACTGTTTTCTTGGCACTGCGCCCAGAATTTCTGGGCCATTTTCCTGTTCGACATTTTTCTTATTCACATGAATAACTGGCCAAACGCAGACAAAGTCACGTCATGTTGATATTCCCAGCGCAGCTACAATGGAGTTTGACAGCAGAGACTTTTTCAGCAATCTACAACATCAATGGTAAATGTCAGGTTTCGGTGTCAGTCAAACAAGCAGAGACCCTAACTTTTATTCCTAGAAACACACATCTCGACAGCAGCCTCAATAGACCATGATGCAATGCAGCCACAAGACATGTTGTGTTTTCAAGAAGGAGTGCAATTCAAACTTTTGTCAGCTGGGAAAACATTTGCTTGGTTATCTCTCCGCCTACACATATATACCACAACTCAGAGGAATATAATGTGATATGTCATAAGAGTTGTCTTTTCTAGTTTTAAAGGCTCCATTATAGTAAAGGGATGCAGTTTTCTGAACTTATTAGACTGTTTTACCTGGTTTGTCTCTACCTGCTTAGTCATCATATTCATATTACTAGTGATCGTTTATCAAATTTCTATTTTATGTAAATATCGTCTGAAAGCTGCAATAGTCATCCCAAAAATATCGCCATAACATCACTATCAAGGCTTTTGGTCCAAGTGTGTGATTTTTGATTTTGTGTGAGTTGCCCAGCCCTAGATTGTTGCAGGTCAAGTGTAGGAAATCAGGAATTTAAGTAGAAGAGGCAGGTTGAGATACGGCAAAATGTTCAAGTTGAACTCTTTTTAGCAATGGAATGCACTCCTGGAGTGCACTGAACATCATGTGGTGAAACAAACCAACGTAAAATGACTGGTGATTCAGTGAATGCTTGAGTGATTGACTGGTTGATTGATTGGCTGTGATCGGTTTCCTCAGGGAGATCCTCCAGGAGATCCAGAGGCTGCGCCTGGAGCATGAGCAGGCCTCTCAGCCGACCCCAGAAAAGGCGCAGCAGAACCCCACACTGCTGGCTGAACTACGGCTCCTCAGGTAGGCGTCGTCTCTCCAGCCATCGTCCCACTTTGTAAGGTCACTGTGAAACATCATTCTGAGAGTTTTTAGTTAATTTATGTATTTCCTGTTGAAACAGGCTGTTGGGCCAGGACACAGAGAGGCATCTTTCAAAAGTGTAAACCAATGGGAGAGATTAAAGAGAGAGAGGCAGTTTTATCTGATGTGAGGGACGTGACTGTTCATAAATGTGATGTTTTTATTGGTAGAAATTTATGTTCATACCTAAGGTTACCATTGAAGACACACTGTTTTCCAGGATGTAAAAGTAATGGGGTTTTGTTACAAAAATACTAAAAAAACTACATTTTTGTAAATTCTGTCTCAGTTTTTGTTAAATCGTTGAATGTTCTAGCTGATCTAGGAATTTAAATGGATTTCCTAGTGTAGTGATATTGCTCTGTTTGTTTTCAGTACTAGACAACAAGAGGTATGATGTATTAAGGAATTCAGGTAGCTAAACTGCTTCAGGGCTTTTGTTGTTATGATGGTTAATTTCGTTCTTCTAGGAGAAATGCTATATACTGTATATATATAATTAAAAATGTGCTTTTGAATCAGTTTGACCAGCAGTGTGGGCATTTGTCATGCTGGCAGGGCGCTGTGACTCCTGGGTTCAATGTTTGGAAGAGACTCGCCCTCAGAGGAAATTACAGCACTTGTTAGCCTGAATGAGTCATCGCTGGTGTATTCTGCCCTAAAGAGGCCAACAGCTGCAACTGTTGTATTTTTGTGAAGATGGAAGTTCAAAGGTCATGCTTAGCTTTTAGATTTCATATAAAGATAATTTACTCCAGTCAATGCTACTAAAAGATTTATATAGTCCATAATACTTTTACTAGAATGGGAGATAAATTTGAACTTGTTTTTCTTAGCTTCACCTCTCCCACAGTCACTGGTATTTGGTGGTGTTGTACCATGTATTTTTCAAGTTTACTTCTTCTTTTCCTTCTTCTTCGTCTTCTTCTTCTTCTTCTTCCTGTCCTGAAGTGTAGTAGATTTCACTCTTGTAAATCAAGAGTTATCTAACACATTGATCCTGTTGGTGAAGGTGAATTCCCTTCTTGGTATAACCAGAGTTCACATCTGGGACCAGGATGTTATCAAATTCTAATTTTCCGATCGCAATTTAGAGATTTGTGAGGTGTTTGGTGCCTGGCAGGTGGCTGCCTGCCCTGATATTGCCTTGCTCCAGCTCTGGGATGCGGGAGAGGAGCGGAGATAGTTAGAGGCAGCAGATGTTTGTGAGTGTCTGATACAAGGGCGGCAAACAGACAGGAATGAGTGCCATGGCTCTCCGAGGCTTTGGGTTCTTGCAAATGTAGTACACCCTAGGAACAGCAGAGGGTGGTGATAAGCCAGTGATCCCTTCACCAAAGTGACAGCCAGAAGATGAGCAAGGGAAATTTTTATTATTTTTTAGTGTTTAGGGAACTGACAACAGATCAGTTTGAATTATTAAAATGTTGCCAGAATTACAGTTTGCAGGTATAGGACACTGACTCAAATACAGTGCAATGACATGATGCAAGACATAAAGGCATCACTTTACATATTCATTCAATATACAATGCCTGTGTCAATTCAAGCAGCATATAGTGTGGTTACAGGTATAGCGAAGGTTTCAATCCAGTTGTGAACTTGCCCAATGAGCAGTCAGTGAGCCGCAGCTAGTATTGCACATCGTCACACTGAAAATCATTATCATATGGTCTTATTTCTCAGATACAGGATTATCCCCAGCCACCCAGCCAACAAAATTCTACAGGAAACACCGATGAAAATTACAAATATATATCTCCAAGCCTTTTATTTCCTCCTTTTATCGCAGACACAGGAAAGATGAGCTGGAGAGGCGTATGTCAGCCTTGCAGGAGAGCAGACGGGAGCTGATGGTGCAGTTGGAGGGACTCATGAGGCTGCTAAAGGTAAGATGATCACCTCTGTTGCGGAGAGATCGGCCTCTGGTTGGGGCAGCGGGGCATCTGAATCAGCATTTGTACCCACACTAATTGTCCTGATTCATTCTGTAGTTTTCTGCTCGTCTTTAGCTTGTAAAGATGTTGATGCTAGTCTGAATGGTTTTAAAAATGGTGATAACAAAAGATGTGAGCATGTTTATTTATTTGAAACAATGAAATCACAACAATCTTAAGTTGAAGTACCTCGTCGGTGCATGCAGAAATCCCTCTCTTCTTCTTTCACTGCTTTAATTCTGTTGCTGTCTCACCCCTTCTTGCTCCTTCTCACTGCTTACCTTTGCTGGCTGATAGGATGAGGAGCAGAAGCAGGCAGTAAGTGGCCCTTAATTCAGTTTACAAGGCTCATTGACTGGCTCTCATCGTGGCACTTAGTGTAACACCACTATGCCCCTGCCTTTGCACAGATGTGATTCCCAGTGCACGTAATTGTAATGCCTTCCTCGCCCTTTTTTCATATGACTAACAGTGGTATGACAAAGGGAAAGTGCAGCGCTTTCCTATAATACATTTTAAGAAGGAGGTTAGGAATGATGGAAGGAATCCACTATCTAACTGGGTTACAGAGATGCAATCCTCTAATCTGGGCTACCCCACTATTCCCTCGCCCGTATCTACTCTTACTTTATGAAACGGCTCAAACCGTAGGCTGAGATACAACTTTTAGAAGCAGGTTTTTCTCGGGACCATGGTCCAAGCGAGTCGAGAGAACTGTGTTTTTCTTAGCCCCAAATGTCAGAGACCTGTTCCTTTCATCAGCCCTAACAACCTCCCTTCTAATGTGACTGCAGTCTGGCTGGCCATCTGCTGCCTGGCTTGGAGCCATCAGCCCGGGCCTGCACCAGTCCCAGGGATACACAGTGCCCCTTTCTCCATGAGCTATAGCACCCGACCCAGCACAGGCCTCCCCACACGCTCACCCACACATGGTTCTCATTACCCCCCTCAATCCAGTAAAGGTGCACTATAGAGAGATAGTGTATGGATGTGAGCTGCTGCACAGCCACCCGGTATAGGATTACCGTAAGGTTTTCTTGCCTTTGGACCACTGTTTTTGTTTGTTCTCCCTCAAAGGATTAAGTTCTTTTTGTCACATCTGCGTCTGTGTTTGTTTTAATAAAAGTCACCTTTAGAGGCAACAAGGTCATCTCTTCTTAAAGCCGCAATCTGTGATCGCAATATGGCGTCCTCCGCTGAAACACAGCCGTCCAACAATTGGCTTTGTTGACGCAGTGATTAATTGGATTGAGGATATTTTTTCACTCTGAGGCTCAGATTAACTAAAGGTTTGTGCAGGGAAGGCTGCAAACTATATCATAAAAATGACTAAATAAAATTTCCATGTTATTCATTCACCATGTGCAATGTGGAAAACCGCTAAAATGCTGCTGTGCATGTTATGGTCATACATGTGTAAATTATATGTAAATTTCTTGCCTGTGTTTACAATATTTATTTGTAAGCAAGGCCATGCAAGTCAAGAATGCACCCAGTTTAACACTTAACAACACTAACTCCCCAAATTATTGTAACTCATATATCTCATGCAAGAACAGTGGTGTGAAGACTGCAAAGAAAATGTGCAGATTGTCCTCAGAACACATCAGCAGAGAATCAGGATGTGAATTTATTTCTTAATTTTTTGTATGAGTTAAAGCAACATGTGTTGCCTAAACATGAGTTTTATATTTATTTAAAGATTGTAAAATGTTTTAAACAGGTTCAAGATACTGTGTCCCTGTGACAGGTGCATAGCAGTGGCAGCAGATGATCTGAAAGCATGGACACACACTCACTGTCTTCAGTTTTCCA
This sequence comes from Neoniphon sammara, assembly GCA_900302535.1. Classification (NCBI taxonomy): domain Eukaryota; kingdom Metazoa; phylum Chordata; class Actinopteri; order Holocentriformes; family Holocentridae; genus Neoniphon; species Neoniphon sammara. The sequence continues at coordinate 12,746 of OMKZ01001533.1, read as the reverse complement.
TCTGTGTGAAATAGGGTTGAACAATTGATCAAAATGTTATAAAAATCACAGTAGGGCCAAGTGTAATATCCAAATTCCAGGAGCTACAATTTTTTGATGAAGGTAATGCATGACAAAACAGCATTATAAATGAAGTATTGAGATGCTGCAGAGATGCCCTGGCCTACAAACTGTATGCATCATCATCATTTTAATAGTTTTATTAATGTGGGGGGTGATAAATGTCAAAATAATGGCAATATGATTTTTTAAAAATATATTTTTCTGTCTTAATGTGAAACATTTCGTTTTCATAAATAAAATCTATTGGCAAGCGAAGACAGTACTTTTCCATCCATCCTTTCAGAACATCTGTAATGCTAGCAGACACTGGAGTAAAACACACCCACATTTTGATTTACGACAGATTTAAAAAGTAAAGGCAAACTTAATTTCCATCTACAAATCAGACTTTTTCTGAGTTTGTTTGAATAGATAGCAAATTTAGATCAATTCATCAAGTTAATGTACATCAAATACCTAGCTGCTTCTGCCTTTAACTGTCTCTGGTGTCTGTATGTTGCAGTCCCAGTCTGGGGGCTCCCCTCATTCTTCCCCCAGTCATGGTGCGGGCTGCTCCATGCCCATGCCCATACGCTCCACCTCGGCTGGGTCCACCCCGACTCACACACCACAGGACTGCCTGGCGGGGGTGGGCGGGGACGTGCTGGAGGCCTTCGCTCAGGGTGAGTCAAGGCTGATCCGGTATCAAGACCAGCGCCTGTCAATCAACAAACAAAGAGTTTCATTTCAAAATAAAATGTCCATCATTTGCACAACGTGGAACTTATGTCGACCAATGATTGCTGGCAATAAAATAAAACTTACCTTGGAATATTGTTGAATTTATGAGTTTCAAGCCCTTCTTTACAAAATAATAATATTCTACAGGATATAATAATCTGTGGGTTTTAATATTGACCAGTGAATATAAGACTGTTATATATATAAACCCTCAAATGATAATGCCTGGCAATGCAGTGATAACTGATTAAACAGCAACATGAGGGAAACATTGGTTGTTTAACAATATTATAATGTGTTATTTACACAAAGAAAATATGTCCTAGTCTCTACGCTTTGCAATAATTTTTGATTCTTTCAATCCAAAGTAAGATTTTTGTGTTGACTAAACACATTTCAGTAATGTGGACTTGAAATCCAGTTAATTTCAGCTACACTTGTCACAGTTTTAACATAGCTATATTGCAAAAAAAGTAGCTTTGAGTCTTTCTACCATGAATTGAATATTGCTTTTTGTTTCCCAGGTGTGCCTAGAAATCTTCGGAATGATCTATTAGTTGCTGCTGACTCAATCACAAACACAATGTCATCGTTGGTGAAAGAGCTGCACTCAGGTTAGTTTATGTCACATTTGTTGAGTTTGAGCCTCAGACATTTAACATCTTATCATTAAATTCCTGAGGCTCATTTTTCTCTGTTTGTGCTTTTGAGCCTGTCTTGTCACCTGCATCAGAATTTTGTTGATATTTTTAATAGTTAAGATCCGATGAGATAAGACTTTTACATCTTTTTAATTAACCAGAAATTTGTTTGGCATTTCACGCATGTTTGAGTGTTTACAC
>OMKZ01001531.1:16601-30708 GCA_900302535.1 Neoniphon sammara | reverse complement strand
ACACACACACACACACAGTGCTATGATCACATCAAGTTGTAATGATTGCTAGGGTAGCAATATATAATTAGATAGTGGCTGAAAGGGCAGGATTAGTATACAACACCTGTTCCATGAGGATTAGAGAGCAAAGGGGGAGGGGGAGACATTCAGCGAGGTTCATGTCACATGTGTTTTCTCTGTTATATACTTGATCTCTCAAATACACACATAACACATTAGCTTTGTAAATACACGATCAATATTTTGTGAATTTATTGTGTTTATTTGACATGATTGATGGTAAAATCTTCCCAATATCCACAAGACAAAGTCATGTGAAATCTGAAGTGGTGTAACCCAGCCTTTACCACCTTATCTGTTTGCCACTAATTAGAGTACCAGCCATGTTAATGCTGTTGTTTTCCATAGAAGTGTGAAACGTATTTTACTGTTTGATGTGCAAATAAAGACAGCAATTATGGTACAGTGTCGAGATAAATGGTCAGCATAATTAGATCTGTTGTTGTAGTACTTTTAATCACTTTGCCTTTGTATTTACCCTCATTAGGCTATAGAAACAGTGCTTTCATGTGTTGCACTGCACTGTATCATCATTTGCATGAACGTATTTGTCTTTCTATGGGGTTTTCAGTATCCATAGAAAATGTTCAGTCTCTGCAATGCAAATCACCTCTGAGTCAAATTGCTAAATCTAACTTAATGTGTTTACTTTATGCTCAATCAGAGAAAATCACAAAATATTAAGTAAACACTCTGCGCTAAACTCATCCAAACAATTTTGGTTTCCCTCAGCACTGTAGTTTTCATTTTTTTTTCTTTTCTTTTTTTTTCCTTTGTTTTGTTTTGAAGGTGATGAAAAATGCCTTTTTATGAGTGCTAGTCCTGGCGTGAGCACAAAACCCACACTGCATTATTCAATTGGTTTTCTCCTGAATATGGTGGGATTGTCAACTTAGATTAATGTTGTCATAGTAGAATATGTGTTTTTTTTTATTCATGTCTCCAAGGGAATCCTGGGTATACTTTCACTGCAGCATCTACCCATATTTATGTGGAAAGACTATAGAGCAGAATTATTGTTGCCTGTTTACCACACTGTGGCGTGACCCAATACAATATAGATATCACTGCAATATTGGAAATGTAACTTGTTTGGCTGAGTATTGCTAGGCAGTGCACAATACAGTCTGTATCACAGTACACAAAACAGGTTAGGATAGCTTTTAGGTTCTGTGATGAGGACAATTCTTAAACAGAAAATCCACCTTAAAGCAGAACTGACATTCTAATAGATTTTTAAACATGAACCAGTCTATCCCAGAGCACAAGAGCCAACACCATCTTTCAGTGGCAGCGTCCTGGAGCTGCTCCATTGACAGTGCACAGAAAGCCAACTTTGTGGACACCATAATGGCACCCAGGGTTATAATGATGTTGGCATTTTCTGACTCATAATCGTTACCACTACAATTAAATTAAGCCTATAATCAAAAGATCTTTGAGTCTTTGGAGTCAGTCCACAGCTTATTGTTAGTGGAGAGGTCCCAGGTTTTCTGTTATGATGACCTTTACTTTAATGTGGATTTCTGCTTTTGCTTTTTCAGATATTCCATCAATAGCTTAAAACATAATTGAGGTTATTATTTTTTAAAATCTTTGTTAAATATACAGTCTTATTTTCAATTCAAAAACTAAAGGCAGACAGTAAAGTCTCTTGCACACCTGAATGAAAAGTCTGCGTAGCTGCAGCGTAAAGTGTAACCAGAAAGTAAACTGTCTTTCACTCGCTCAGTATTTATTAGACATTTCGGTCATACACCAAAACATTGTTTGCTGTTTTTTGCTTACTTTCTAATTCAAAAAGTATCAAAATATATATAACATATATTATTTATAACATGAATGTGATCATACAAAGAATTGTAATAATAGCAACACTTAATAACAACTCTTTTTTTTTGTTTTTGTTTTGTCTTTTGTTTTTAGAAAACCCTGTGAAGCTGCCTACATTGTTGGACTTGTTTGTGTTTGTTGGCTGGCAATTTGCATTTTCACTGTTAATGAGATACAGAGCATTCATCAATTAATTTCTCAGCAGATTGTAATGAGATCCTGGATTGGCTTAATCCTCACATTAGGCTGAGCAGACATTAAAAAGATTGGTCACTCATATTTCATAATTAGAGCTCATTTCCAAATAGATAATACAAAATTGCACGAAGGATATACAGCATTGTCAGGCTGCAGCGTGGCACAGAGGGAGGCTGCTATGCAAGTTTAAATCTGATTGGTTGTGAATATTTTATGAGAATCGCATTTCCTATTCAGTCTGTATGGGCATACTTTTGTGTGTTGGATGAATGAGGAACTGTTGAGTCATGTTTGTCTCTTTTAAAAATCTATTCTCCCTTCTGTTTGGCTCATTCAGTAGGTAATTAAAGTGGGTGGCTAGTTGCCAAAGTTTGGTGAACTCCACCTTTATATTTGATGCAGAGTGGCCCCAGGAGCATGCTGACTGCTGAGACAAGCTTTTGTAGCTTTTCGTAGCTTCACCCCAGGAAGCCAGGCTGGCAGAAATCTTGAGGAGAAGCGTGGCACAGAGATAAGAAAATAACTTATTTGCCCTTGGTTTCAGATTGTAGTAATAAGCACAAAGCAGAGTGACAAGATATGCTGCTGGGACATTGTTAAGGAGCTCATTGCCATCCACGACTCAGCTGTATGCTGTGGCTGAGCCAGACTGGCACCAGCAGCCTTGATCTCCCTAGCCGTTGCTTAGGTCTGGAAAATAATCACACAATCCCCCTAGTTGATCACCAGTTAGACAGAAAGGGATGAAATAGCTGTGAAACACAAACCGAGAGAGCGAGATGTATGCAGGCGGATACAGTGAGGCCTTGTGTTTTTAGGTGGGCAGTCTGCAGCAGTATATTTAATGGGCTTGTATTGTAAAGAGCCTTGAGTGTGGCTGGCTGACCAAGAGCATGATGGAGCTTTAAGCTATTCAGAACGCTTTCAGTCCGTGAATGTATTATATGATGTTTCACTCACACACCAGATTTAGCACCAGGGGCTGACAGTGCAAGATTAAGAAGTAAGTGCTTAGTATTTGGTTACCACAGTACTGTGTCCAGAGGCAAACCATATTCATGGATTTCAACGAGCTTACCACACAGTGTACTATATGTTGTTGTACCACACAGAGCCATTTTGTTCACATGGGGAAATCCAGTATGGTTTCTGCCGATCTTTCTAGGAAGTGTTTGCTATGTGTATGCCGGTAAGTTCAGGCATACAGTATATCTAATAGAGCACCTAGGAGGAGTTTGTTTGAAAAGAAGTGAAGAGGAACTTCTTACTAGCAAGGTATTTATCGGTCTTAAACCCTTTTCTTATAAGCTAGTAATATTTTGGGATGTGATTTTGGAATAAAAATTGATGAATTTCAGGGAGCACATTTTTTTCCCCCCACTAACATGCAATGTAGCATTTTGGAATTAATTCCTTTTCCATCAAGACCCATATAAATGCATCTCTGATGTCATTCAAATGTACAGCTGCACATTAGGGAATGAATTGAAATTGATGGTAAAGGAGTCTGTACCAATACCCAGTACATCCTTCAAACTAACATTCTAGGAATGTACAAAGTCAGTCACCCATTCATTATCAATGGGGCAGCTCCATGCTGTGAATCAAGTTAGACATCACAGATGAAAGGCTTGGGTTTTGGAATTTGAGCTGAAGAAGTAATTTGATTTATGATATTTACAGATACTGAGTGAGCCTGATTCAAACCCTCATTTAAAAGCCATGCAGTGGTGCTTTATTCAGTTTCTACGGATGACCCAATTTTATGATTCACACATGGCAATAAGCAGCCTCCTGCAGGATGCGTGTTGGTGGCGTTTTCGTTTTACCCCCCTGCAAACTTTATCACAACTAGATACACAATGCTACAAGGGCTGTTGTGTAAAGTATTTTTGATGTCTTTGGGTCAAGGTTTAGATTTATCAGCACACCAGCTGTTTCAGGTTTTTTAACATTGGCAAAAACATGTATCTGCCATGCTCCACTGATCCCCTGATGGGCCAAACAGAACCCTTGCTCAGAGCCATGTGTTGTTTTGTGGGTTGTGGGTCAGAATTCAACGCTATATTAATTATTTATAGCCAACATGGAATGAAGCCTGCACAGTTACCTCTGTCATTTTGTTTGAAAAATGAGCATGGAAATGCTGCTGCAGAATGTCCTGTTGCAAGTTATTTGTTAAAGTTGCCAATTATCACAACAAATTAAAAACTGTCTGTATTCTACTGTGAGTTGAATCTCATTCAATTGACTAGGACTACACGTAATTTAAAGGTAATATTTCGCAACAAACTACGCTGGGTGGTTTAGCTCGTGGAACAGAATTTGTCCTGATGACGGGTATCGGTTTAGTCTTAGAATTGATGTGACAGATGCGAGGTGGTTGCTCAACGGAAACCAGAAAATGCACTCAGTAGACCACAGGCCTCCGGCAGAGACGCAGATCAGGTATTTGTCTTTTACACCTTGCTGCCATTAGTGGTTAACTGACGTCATGAGGGGGATTAAACACAGAAGTGCCATAGATGCCAATGTTAAAACAGAGGTGAAAGTGGGGCGGTATGGTCTGATACTCCATACCACTAAAAGATTCAGTGCCGGAACACAGTGCGGGAACAAGGGAAAGCAGCTGCCTGCCTAAAGTCTACTGCATGCAACAGTCATGAGTGCTTTTTCAGCAGAAAACATGTCTACTGATCCCACAACAGTTGGTTTACTTATAAATTGTGTATTAATTGTTCAAGTGTGTTTGTGCCCAAAGATCTGTGGGCTTTTAATCTGTGCTGGAGGGAACGCTGCTGCCTTTCCAAAACCATGTAGTTTTCAGCTGATCACTGGTGAGGCACTGGTGAGGATCACTGGTGAAGTCATGATGTTGCGTGAGGTTCAGTTTTGTTTCCGCAACACGAACAGCAGGCCAAACAAGCGATGTGACTTCCATGGGTTGTAATGTAACAGACAGACAGACAGACAGACACAGCAAGACTTTCACAGATAGACCTACATGTTACATAATAGCAAATGATTTTGACAGACGTATGGTAAGCAATTGTATTTACGTTTTGTTTGCTAAAATCAATGTTTGTAAATTGAACCTGTAATCAAATGGATTTATAGACTACATAGTGCATACATAGTGTTTTCATCCAGTTAGGTCAAGTTGTCAATTCAACCTCAGTATGCAGAACAGAACTGATTTAAAGGCACACAATATAAAAAGGCAATGCTCAAGCAGAAAATCATAAAAAAGACCTGGTCTGTGGCCCAGCGTTCCAGAATACCAATGAGAAGGACAAAGAAGCGAGGATTTTGAATGAACCTGTGCTGGAGTGAAGGCACACCCAAAATCCTCAGTGGCTTAGTGAAAGCACACATCAAATAGGCAAAGACTGAATAGGAAGACCACTAATGGGTGTATCTCAATCTGCAGAATACACAGTCATCGAAGATTGCAGTCTGAACCGAGCACTGTATTAATACAATGTTTTAAGTCATGCAATTTATTAACATATTTGAAGGCACGTACAGTGTAACAAATGAGAAAAAAATATAAAAATATGCCTCTGTGTCTGGAGACGTGGGCATTTAAACATACATATTGGCACAGAAATTCAGTTAAAACATCATCCATCTGTGCCTGCACGAGTAAATAAAAAGTTTTGTAAATACCCGATAATGAATGTCTGCCAAGGTTTGTATGTTTGTACCATCTTGTGCATGTGTATATGTTTGTATGTGGAAGATACCACAGAAATAACTTGAGAGTCATTAAGTATTAAACTGCTGTAGTTAAGGTGCAGACTGAGGCTTTACAAGGCTGGTCTCATCGTCATATCATAAAGGATCCTACAAATTAGGGCTTGGTGTATAGAACCCATTACACAGTTCAAAAGTGCCTAATCCATTGGAATTGATATCCCTCTGGACTAACAATACCACTTATCGATCATTAATAGTGTTGAACAGCTGGATGCTTCTTAAGTAGCTGCACAGGAACCTTTTTGTCCCTTCCAGTGAGCTATCAGTTGCAAACAATTATATAATTCGATGTGGGGTGTGATGGGGTGGGGGGTGGTCTCCTGCATACTCACCCTCAAAGTCAGTTGAACCATTGTGAGGAGTATTGTATGTCTATATAATATACAGGACATCTGCAAGCACTTATCTGTGGCAGCTTTCTTTCAAACAACAGAAGTTGCTGGAGATCACAGTTCCCAAAAAACAAAGACCATGAAATTCTTCAATTAGCTTGTGCAGCACATTATGCTGTGCCTTGGTTGTTTAGAAAAGTAATTCTGAGACAGACAGTAATGTCTTTCGTGAGTAACAAAACAAAAGTCTACTTCACTAAGCTCTGTGTAGTCCTTTTCCCCTGACAATTATACACAGTAGGAATTAATCAATTGAGAATTGAATCTATAAGAACCAAAAATGTCCCTGGAATCAGTAAAACCTAAAGGAGATGCATCCCTGCTACAAATCAAAACAGCATCACAGTATTATACATCCATGCAAGTAATACAGAATATTATGCCTCAGTTGCTGGATCCATTTGGTATCTTGAAGAAGCATTATGACTTACAATCAAAATAGAAAAAAAGAAAACATTCCACCCAGAGAAAATGCATTTTCATCCCAACTATTTTGCATTTGTGGATGGAATTATAAACCACATAGTAATATCTAACATTTATTTAAAAATTGGTATAATTTCATTGCTGTGTGACATTATTATTGTATAATAAAAATCACAAGGGAATCTGCAGGAGAGGCTGTATAAGTGAGGGACAAATAGGGATTACTGTATGCAATCTGATTTTCCATTATCTTGCTTTCTGTTAGGAGGACTCAAATGAATTTTTGAATATTGAATACAACCTGCCAGCCTTAACAACATGCATATCACCACAGAGAAATAGAGACACATTTCTGTGTGGCATTTTTTGGATGGGCCATCAGGTATCCACGGCTGGCAGCCAGGCCAAAAGATTGCTTTTTCCAACCTTGTGAACATTTTAAGCAAGTGTTAGTCATTTTAAATCCAGCTAGGGCCCATGATTCCTGTAGGTGTGGCTCATCCTGCAGAGGCATGAGGTAAAATGAGCATGTAGGCAGACTGTGAAGCTCCTGGTGCTGTTCATAGTCCAAATTTAAAAGACTACAAATGTGAGTAGGCAATGTTTATTTCAATAATATGGCTTGTACTGTATGTCTTCAGTTATTAAAGTGCCAACAGTATATTCAGATGAAATATTTTTTGAGTTAAAATGTTTTTTGAGTTAAAAGTTCAACCTATGGCTATATGGGCCTGCTAGCTTGTTAGCATGCTTGTGGTAATTGACCATGGACGTAGACGACTAGTTCATTTGGATGGACAGTGGCAGCCCACACCACCCACTGATGCTGACATTGTGAACAAATGAAAACATTCAGAATAAATACAGATGTACAGTAAGCTTTGTAGCTTACAAGAGTAAAGCTGTACATTTCTATTCTGTGTCAGCTTGTAAGGAGGCAGCTCCCATGGCCTGAATCTCACTACTGACCTGAGCTGAGCACTGAGTATCTTTCTTAAGGTCTCTCCCTGCAGGGAAGAAGGGATATCATTTATTTTACCATTTCTCAGAGACCAAATTAATTACTGATTATTCATGAAATCAGTGTGTAGGACTGGGCAATATAAAGATATCGTGTTGGATGATAAGATATTGCCTGGGATTTTGTATATTGCACTATCATGATATAGCATAAATGTTGTCTTTTCCTGGTTTTAATGGCTGCATTACAGGAAAGGGATGCAATTTTCTGAGCTTATCAGACTTTTCTGTAATTTGCCTCTATGTTTTTAGCCAACATTTCCACATTACTGATTGTTTATCAAAAATCTCATGCTGTAAATATTTTGTGATATGTGATAAACAGTTATCCCTACAATATCATCACAATATCAATATCAAGATATTCGGTCAAAGGTATTGTGATATTTGATTTTGTCCAAATCGCGCAGTCCTATCTATGTGTTTGTTGGGTTAAAGGTCTGTAAGTTTATTCTACTTAAGTAATATCATCCACATAACGTTAAAGGGACACTATCAAGTTTTATTTATTAGTTAATTAAATTCTTGAGATTTTATAGAGCAAATCTCATTCACTGGTGATTCAATAACCCAAGTAGCTTTGCTGCTAGAACCTCAAATGGTTTGTTGTGGCCAGCCTTCTCACAATCTTCCTGCAATATCAGACTTGTATCACGAGACTAGATCATCTCTCGGTGCACCAGAAGTGATGCAAGCTATGTAGCAGCCATAGTAAAAGAGCAAGTTACAGTTTTATTCACAATAATTGCAGTCAAAGATGGTGGAATTTGAAAAAGAATTGCTCTGCAGACAGTCTGCAAGCAAAAAATGAAAATTACAAATGTTGCAGCAAAACAAGACTTGTAATTGGGACTGCATTGAAAGCGTGGAAATAAATAATGAAGCAGCAGGGAATCGGGAGGGACAAGGAAATGGCCGGTCTAAATCGATCCTTGAAACTGCGGTGGTGGAGGTGGTGAGGCGACATCACGTTGCATTCTGTCACTACAGAGACAAATGTGTTTTCAGCCATCAAATCAGAAGTGAAACTTGAAATTCTACTATAGCTTAAGACAATTCATAACTCACAACAAATTGCCTTCCTTTTTGCTGTATTTCACTCTATATATCTTAAGTGGCACGTTTAAAAACTAGGAGAGGATTTATTTGTAGAGGTGGCAAGTGGGTAGCTGATAAAGGGGTTACCCATCTGACTTGTTTTGACAGCAAATTAATGAAGAACAGGAAAAACATGCAAAAGAGGAACAAGTAAACATCTGTGGGGGCAGACCACCAATGATATAGGCGCCCCCCACTGCTGCATCAATCTGTACTAATGTTCATTAAGTGGTCTTGCCCCCTCGATACATCTCACACATACTTATGAGTAGACTATACTTCTTTGGTTCATGAACTGTTTTTTTTTTTATCTCTTTCACTGAGAGTTTTAACCTTTTATGTGTGTATGTATATGCATATATGTATATATGTAGGTATGTGTGTATGTATGTAGTTGCATTTTACATTGCATTTTTTTTGGTTTGTTTTTTTATGTTTCTACCTCTTGCAAATCTTCAGTTTTCTTCACCTTAGAAAGCACTTTGTGCTAACTGCTTGAAAGGTGCTCTATAAATAAAATTATCATTATTATATACTTACAGTATATAGCTATAATGCTATCCAAGCCTTTTCTCACATTATACTGGACCCCTTGTTATTTCACATACTGTATTTGGCAGAAATCTGTGTTGTGTTTTTGTATTTTTATCTTTTGTATTTGCATCCTTTGGTACACTGCATATTATGCTGGACCTGTTTTATTGAAATAGCCTAGATATTAATTTATTTTGATTTGAAGATGCACCAACAGTCCGGTCAAAGTAATGGCTTTGAGATGTTACATTCATGCATAAAATTTTACCTGTAATTATAGAGCCATCATTAGGCCAATCAGTATAATTTGTAATGATAGCTTGTTTCAAGCCCTAATCTTCACGCCGTGCAGATCAAACACAGTGACCTTGTACTTGGTGATTTGGCAATTTAATTGGGTCAGTAAATCAGATGTGGTCAACTCCAAACAGTTTTAGGCTATTCATTTGACCGGTGCAGACTCACAGACATAAAATTATAAAGTAAGAATGTCCACACTCACAAATCACATGCTTCTGATGACTGGGTGTAAGCAGACTTTTCTCACCTGCACCCATTGATCATTTCATGGCTCGTCATGACATCGCTTGTGCCGAAATGGGCAAGAGAGAACATTGGAGAGGGGTGTCAATAAAGATATATATATATTTTTTTACTTTAGCTGGTCAAGCTGGTCATTTAAAGTTAATTTTGGTTATTTTCAAACTGGGTCATTTTCAGTTATGGCAGTCCATTTGATGCTTTTTTAGTGCTGCTTGTACACCACCTTCTTTTCTTTACTGGCTGCTTGTCTTCTGCCCTGTTCAAGTCATGTAGGAAGAAGCAGAAAAATGGGATTTTGTTGCTTTGTTGTTTGAAAGCATTTGTAATGTGTTTCACTTGTTGGAAAGTCCACATCCAGTGTGTTACCAGCAGTGGTAGTGCTCTGGGTGCTGGGGTGACACAAATAGCTGTTGTGTGCTCTGAATGAATTAATAACGGTGACAGCAGTTTCCAGTGGAAACTAATGTTGAACCAGAAAATATGCTGAAATTTTCACTGCACTCATGTTAACTTACCATCTGAATCAGATCGTGAGCAGTATTAAACATCACTGATCATATCACTTCAAATGATCTAGTTACTGTCTACAGAAACCGTTACATCCCAGTCTGGAGCAAACGGAATAATTTTCGTTGCTGAGAGCACATTACTCTCTGACAGAACATAACGTATTGCACACCTGGGAGAGATTGATACAGATCAATTTTATAATCTATACATGGACTGTACATCGGGATGGGTGTATGTAAGAGGAAACATAGTTAGCAATACCTTAGTATGACCGCCAAAACGAGCATGTCAATAATAATGCCGATAGATAGATAGATAGATTGTTGTGGTAGAGCAACATTAATGGGAAACTCTGTGTAAACAACATATCAATTAAAATGATAGAGCTTAATATTTTTTTTCTTAATAGTTTCCATTTTGTGTAGCCAGCTGCTGTATTCAGGTTAGGCATAGTAATTCATTTCCAGCCAGAGACTTGATGCTGTGATCCTGCAGCAAGTGTTGCTGTTTCAGCTTGGCTAATGGCTAGCGGCCCCTCCATCCTCAATCACAGCAGCGGGAGGAGCAGAGTAACTCGCTCCCCACCTGTTTGTTCACTTGTTCATCACTCTCATCACCAGCTGGCTGTGACTCTTCTCTCTAATGGTTCTCAACTTGAAGAAACTTTATTTTCTACTTTGTCCCTGACATTGCAGCTGAGCTGGGGTAACTAACTAACCCCAGTAGCAGCTGCCTGTTTAAATCAATCAATTTGGTGTAAGCATTAGTCTAAAAGCAAGTTCAAAATCCCATTGCTGTGACAATTAAAGAATTTTTCTGCAGTTTCTCATCTATGGCTGGAAATATTTTCCCGCTGACGTTAGGTACTCAGGATTCAGGTGAGGAGCTGCACCTTGCCTATATAAACATTTGATGGAAACCATTAGAATAAGAGGAACTGATCTGATTACACATGATTGACACAATCCCTTACCACACTTAGTATTAATTTATTTACAACTTAATTCTACCCCTTTTTACAGCTTATTTTGGCTGTTGGTTATTGTGTCCACATCAAGCCAATTAATATAATTTTTGTAAACACTAAAAAGCAGTGCCAAAATGCATCCTCGCTCTAACTTTTCTCAAAATCAGATTTGAAGTCTATATTTGTAGTCAAAAACTTACAGCCTTTCAAAGTACAAAGTTTCATCGTAGTCCGTGTACCGTAGAAGCGGAAATTCCCAGCCACCACTTTGGCTAGTGTCATGTCCAGTACAATATTTTTCAGCAGAAAAACAGCAGATGATGAAGTGACTGAAATCTATTACATTCCCTGAGTAGCACCAATTACCTCTTGTGTTCTTCTATGAAGAGAACATTAATATGAGCTGATGGAAAAGACAGGTTTCAGTGTCATTACATTCATGCTTTGTGAAGACTTGATCACCCAGTTAGCAGTAACACTGAAAGCTGCTGGGTGCACTGACTGGTTAATAAGCCTACCACTAACATTTGCCCATATATATTGTGCCCACAGACTGCTATCTCTGAAGGACTGCTCAGGAAACAAGTCTGTCATTTGAAAGCTCAGTGTTGTATTGAATGTTTATATAACATACAAATGCCTGGGGAAGAGGGCTGGCAGAGACAGTCTGGTTGAGACTATGGAATCAGGAGTGAGATGCAGCCAATTGTGAGATGGTTTGACATCACAAGTCTATTGTACTGCTCAGATTTTCACACCCCGCTTTTGCAATTAGAAAAAAAAAAATGTTAACTTATTTGTGGGCTTTCTTTGGCTATGCACAGAGGCAAATTAGCTGCCTGCCAACATGACAAGTAAAGTTGATAGTTTCACCCAAGCTGAAATTAACCCACTTTTGGCGGGTGGCAGGGTGTTAATTTCATGCCCTGCATTGACAAGATTATGCCCAGGGCTCCGTATAAGCTCAGTATGAGCATACTTATGACTAACACCTCACCCAGTTAAAAAGGAAGTAAAGAAAATACTTTACATTGCTCCAGAGGAAGAGATTGCTGCAACACTGTTTCTCAAAACACCTCTTGATATCGCTGTTTACTGAATGAAACAGCTGCTGCTCTTTTCCTTTGCCTCTTTGACTCTAGTTTACTTTGGCAGAAATGCGTAAACAGACAGATGTTTCTTCACGTCAAATTACATCAAAAGTAATTAGAGGTTATTAAGCATTTGGAGTGCCAAGATGGCTGTGGTATAACATCCCTCCTCATTTGGAGGCGGCTGTAACTTAGCACATATTTTTAGCTGGCAATGGGTGCTGCAGGGTGGGTCCCTTGACAGCTGGTGTGTATGTGTGTTTGTATTTATGTGAATCTGTGCCTGAGTAGATAGAAAGGGAGGCAGTATGTGTGTGTTGGTGTATGTGCTTGTGTGTGTGCATGCATGTGTGTGTGTGTGTGTGTCTCTCTCTCTCTCTCTGTGTGTGTGTGTGTGTGTGTGTGTGTGTGTGTGGAGATGGGGTATTGAGAGCAATCACGCATGACAGGTGGATGATGAACTTTAACAGCATTTTGGACTTACCTTGCATTCTCAGATGTTTGAGATGCTTTGAAGCAGATTCTCATAGCTTATGTTATATTCTGGAAAATATGTTGTGATTTTGCACGTTTAACAAACTTTTTGTAGGTCCACAGAGAGCGCTGTCTGCTACATTATAGGTTATAGGCTCTTCATCTAGGCTATTTACTTTATGTGTACAAATTTGCTCCATTAGCATGTTTACACTTGCGTGTGAAAAGGAAGAGCAGGGATCTGAGGCAAATGCAGATGCTTATACTTTATTTTATCAGCCACATTTACTCCTTAGGTGTGCCTACTCAAATATATTTAACTGTCCCTTAATTTCAAAATAATTCTCGGAGAGGAGGTGGAATCAGAGCATCTCATTACAGATTACATTCCTCTATTCCCATATTTGTGAATGCTGAACAACTCTTTTTTCTTTGTTTTTTTTTAACCTTTGTCTTTTATTGTTCACTTTTTGGACAAAGAAAAATAATTCTTACTGTATTTCTCAGAGATCAAAAGCGAGTAAACCTTCCCTCTGTCAAACTGAAATGGAGAACAAATTAACTTTGCTATTGACTGATCCTAGCCTTTGGGAAGCCTCTGCATCGGCAGTTGTCCTGTGGCTGTTTGTGCTGCTCTGATGTTAATGAAGATGATAGAAGTCATACATTATCTGCTTTAACCCCACATGAAAGGTTTAAGTCCTCCATACTCTCTACTCATCTCATTTGGTTTGCTGCCTTGTGGCACCTGAATCCATCTTTTGCTTTTTCATAGCAAGATAAATTAAGCTCAGAGCATATTTTAGATAGGAATCCATGCTCAATACCAATAAACCTTACTTTAACCAAGTTACTTTGGGACTGAACCTGGAGGCCAATCAGAAATATGCCTGGAGACTTATCTGGTGCCATATTCCAGGGAAGCCAACACTATTGATATTTGGGATAAAAGTAAGCCCCCTGTCCTCCCTCTGTGGGGTTTCTCTGCTGTGAAGACTAGATCAGAGGCGTTACTGACAGGAGATGGGCTGCTGTGTGGGAAATGACCCTGTCTGAGAGCAAGCTTCTAGAAATATTTTTTATTAAATTTATTTATTTATTTATCTATCTATTTATTTATTTATTTATTTATTTATTTATTTTTTTTATTTTTTTTTTTTTTAGAATAGAAGTGCATATATGGGGTTTGTTTTTGAAAA
>OMKZ01001530.1:1782-12306 GCA_900302535.1 Neoniphon sammara | reverse complement strand
TTCCACAGCAGCAACAAAGATAAAAGTTCGCCTCACTGTCCTGACATTTACACCCTGACTGTTCGCCATCCATAATTTCATGGATGATTTTCATATTTCTGACCAGATGATTCGGCCAACAGGAAGTCGCTCCTGTCGGGTCGTCAGGCCTGTTTGACTCTTTACGTTGCCTCCATCTCACCTCTGACTTCTGTTTAACACTCCTTTGGTTTGCATACACTATAAATGTGAGCTTAATCTCCATCTCATCCCTACCTCTCAATGTCCACACACATACACACACACACACACACACAGACACACTACCGGTGAACACTCCCAGTTAGACTCTCACCATACACACCAGCAAATGAGCGGGCCTTAAAAATGTGGACCAAGCAGCCACTTACAGGTTGACCTTGTAGTATTAAAGTGTTAACTGTCTGTACTTCCATCTGACTGCAGCTTTTCTGTGTACTTGTTGGTTGTTGAGGCAGAAAATTCACCGGAGAGGACTGGCAACCCTGGATAGGGGGAGAGAAGCAGGAAGTAGAGGTGGAAAAGAGGAACGAGAAACAGGAACAGGAAAGAGGTGAGGGAAAGCGAGAGCAAACATTAGGGCTTTGCAGGATTTTATTTTAAAAAGGTACGACGAGATCCTCTTTTTTTGTAAATCTCCATCTTTGTTGCTAAGCACTCGTTTCTGTGGTGTTTCTGCACTGCACCTCCTAGAGATCACCTGTCAATCAAACTTTGTGGGCGGGACTTAGATTTCCTGTCGATTGAGTTTGAGTTTCTCTTTTCTTTGTCTGTTTGGCCATCGTGGCTATCGCTGCTCATGCTAACTACCCAGTTCTTCTTCTGTTTATTCCAAACAAAGCGCAAAATGCATCACTTCCTGTGCAGCAAGAAAGAGCAACCAGACAGCAAGTGTTTAGGACAGACAATGCAAAAAATTCGTGAAAAAAAAAGATGTGCAGGAGAAAGTTTTGAAATGATGATGGAGACAGAAATCAGAGCTCAGGACGGTCGATAGTGTTAAGATTTTAAACATTTCTAATCATCCGAGTTGCATTTTCCCCTCCGGTGAGTTTTTCCACACCAAACAACTCCACGACTAAATGTTTGTAACTGTACGTTAACCAACCAGAAGCCTAAAATGGAAGTTTGTCGGCGTAAATCCATTGGCGTCAGTGTTGCGTTGGGGCGAGGTTCATCCTCCGTATGCATTAATTTGTACAGTGTGTGTATTGTATGTATCTATGTTTGTATGAACCCACAGTCAGCCCATGTTTACTAAATTACAGAATGACCCCAGCAGTGCTTTGGATTCAGTGGAGGTGCTTTTTATTTTTATTTATTTATTTTTTTTTTTTTATTAAAACAGAAAGTCCTTTGCAGCCTTTAAAACATTTAAAACGAAACACACCAAACACCTCTCTTACTTTATTAATGACATTTTTATGTGTGGCTTTTCTTAGGTATTTAGGAATATCGCTGAGGAAGGCAGCAAGACTGAAATGTTTTCTCAATAAAAATGTTTAATTGCCTGTAATTATTTTATTTTTATTTTGGGCATGATTTGAGGACCTCAAATTATATCCTCAAATTATATCCTGAAATATCTCCGTCTGAACATTTAGGCTGGTGTTGGAGAAAAAGGCAGCATGATTAATGTTTCATAACACAAAGGTCACAAGTTTGACCACTGCACCATCCAGTGCTTTTTTTTCTTTTCTTTTTTTTAAAGGAACAGTTCACCAAAAAAAAACAAAACAAAACAAAACAGCATTTCCCCAGTCAGCCCTAGTTCAGTCTGTCGATCCCAGATAGTTCCTGTGTGATTTGGTGAGGTTTCCAGTCTGTCTCCCTTCACTCCTAAATGGGGATTGTGGGGATTGTTTTGTTTTGTGAAACTCAAACTGTTAAAAATGCACATGTGAAAAACCCACCAGCCACAGCTCTTTCTAAAAACAAAACTGAACTTTGCAGGAAACTATTTCCTGCTGAAGGACACCAGCAAACTGTATCTATCCGCCTGCAAGGAGTACAAATGTGCGGCAGACAGATACAGTATGCCAGTGTTCTTCAGCAGGAAATAGTTCCAAACTAAAGTCTTCACCTTCAAGGGCTGTGGATTATTGCCTGGTCATTGCAGAGAGCTGTTTTTGTACATTTTTGATAGTTTGAGCTCTACAAAACAAAACCCATCCAGTCCCATGGTATTGGGATGGAGGGAGACGGGGTGGAAACCTCACCAAATCACACAGAAAGTATCCAGATGCACAGACTGCACTAGGGCTTTTTTTTTTTTTTTATTGTTATTTTTTATTATTGCTGAACAGTTCCTTTAAGAGAATGGGAAACTTGTGGAAGCTGACCAGTACTATGGACCAAAACAAACCAAAGTTATCTGACCTTTTTTTCAAAAACAAACCATGATTCATAAAGGAGAATAAGCAGAAAAACACCTCCAGTGGATCTGAACCAGGATCAGATCTGACTTCATAACAGTGGATATGATCTGAACTCAGCACTTTGTGAACATGGGCTGTTGTGTTTTGCAGGTACACTAATTATCCTGAGTGCCACGATGCTCAGCAGTGAACTCCACTCACGTTCAGGCGTCTCCTCGTCCACTTTGAACCTGATTTTAACCTCTGTGACACAAACTGATGCAAAACAGACTCATTCACCTACTTTTTTCTTTATTGCAGCAGAGTCACTAATGAGAAGAAAAACACTTTTAAATCAAACTCTGAATCAAACTCGAATAATGTGTCATTTTCAACACATCCAGGGGTTTGGGGCAACACAGATTTGACTTTACTTTTACTCTTCAATACACAAATTAATCATCAGTTTTGGAAAATGTTAGTCACCTGAAGATCATTAGTCAGCTTGTCAAAAACACAAGATTTTATGCTCATAAGCAGCTGTTTTGTAAGCAGAGATTTTAAACTGAGTTCTAATTTTAACAGAAAGACAGAATTTGCTGTATGTTCTGAAAATGAAATCAAATGTTTTTCTGTCGACACCTGATATTTACCTGATTTTGAGAAGTAACACAGGTGTGTGCTCCTAAACTAAACATACAGATGTGTTGAAAATGAAACTTTTTAGCGCAGCGAGTGTTTCCCCCAGTGTTTTTGGAAATGAAAGTGCAATACAGCGTTGGTTTAGAGAGTGGAGGGGAGAGGTGACGGTGATTCAGTGTATTAAGGAGAAACCTCGGGAAGGATGGGATTAAAGTGACATTAATCCCATTTTTGTTAGATTTAACCTTCAAAACAGATAATTTAGTTTCTCAGACCCACATACTCATTTTATTTAAGTTGTATCGTTTTCAGTTGTATTTTATACTTTCATGTAAATTCACTAAGCTTTTTTTTTGTTTTGTTTTATGTCTGTTTTACTGTTTTCTTGTCCAATTTCAATGTACAGTTTTCATGATGCCTTACAGGTGGTGTAAATAAACTGTATAAAGGTTCCCTCTTTTCATATAATGGCCACTATAGTTAAATGTGTAAATAAATATCTCGACAAACATAATTCTGTCTCACGTCTTTGTTCTAATCAGAAGATCAACAACATTTCAGCGAAAAATCAAAATCATCTCATCAAGAGCTCTGACAACTCAAATGTGAAAATGTAATAAAATCTGCAAACCTGCTAAATTGTTTCACATTATAGAAATGTCCTGTTATTACATTCAGCATGATTTTACTAGAATAAGAATAAGAATGAAAACTTTAATTGCAACATTATTATTCAGTATTATTGCATCATCATTATTGTTGTTTGTTTTGTTTATTTATTTATTTTATTTACATCATAACAAACCCACTACTGATTGAAATGCTTGGCTTTGGATACCTGCAAAATGATGAATAAATAAATAAATAAAAGCATAAAAAGATTATGTTTATAATCAGTTTAAATGCTTCCCGTCTAGTCACAAGAGGCACTTGCACTCCTGAACATAAGGAAAAAAAAGGTTCCAGCCTTTTGGAATTTTTTGGCTTATTTTGGACCTAACTAGGGAAGAAATATAAATCTTCTACTTGATCCATGTTTGAGTTAAAAAAAAAAAATGCAATGTGTGCAATGTGTTTTTAATTCCACTAGAGGGAGCATGACAACCACCAAATAATCTGCCAGTCTCGTGTTCACCTGTGTTACAGTAACATGACGTTCCTGCTGCGCCACACTTCATCTCAGCTCTGACCTGATGGGATTAAAGGGGGAAAAAAATGTAATGAAAATATTTTGTTTTAGTTCTCGTGTTTCGGAGATCTTTGCATGTACACATCACTGATTCAAACAGATAAACTGCAGTATGTGGTCCTGTGGTTCCTCAGCAGGGTTAGTCATCCTGCTGTTGAATTGAATTAAATGAGAAATTATTGATTAATTATGCATTTAAATCTACTAAAACAAATATTTGACATCCTATGTAAAAGATTTTTTTGTAAAAATTCACCCGTGTGCCTGTTTTACCCCGCCTAAACTGCAAAGTGAAGTGAGAAGTGGATTTATGTTGCATAATTTCCTCTCTTGTCCCTTTGCTCTCCATTGGCATTAAGCATCTCAGACAGTTTTACTGATGTCACAGGATTTCTGGGTAATGTAGTTCAAATGTTTCAAACAGTTACCTGGAGCTGCCAGCGTGTGAAGTTTTCCAGTGCAGTCTGAAGTTCTTCTGCTGAGGCCAGAGAGTCCGGAGCGTCGACACATTCCTGTCGTCTCCGGAGCCTCAGACCACCCAGCCGCTCTTATTTTTATAATCCCTGTTACAACCACTCCTCTTGGATAAAAACACAAACGGCGTTCAGTAGGTTTTCAACATGTGGTCACAAAGCTTCTCGCAGAACAGGGAAAGAAACTCACTTTTTTCCGGTCCGGCGTATCCTGAAATTCCTCGTTTGACTTCCATGAGAGTTTATCGACTGGTAATGTTCTGATCCAAATGTTGTTTTTTTTTGTTGTGTAATTTATGCACTTTTCAAAATTTGTCACTTTTGCATGTGTTGGCATCTTTTTGACTTCTTTCTTTCTCAGCGGAGTGCAAATTCAAGTTGGTTTTGATCCTGCACGTGAGAAAAAAGTCCCAAATCTCATGACTTTTCCTTCCACCTTTCTTTCTTTTCAGTTGTTCTTTATTGTGAAATTCACCAGCTTCTTGTTTTCTTTTTAGAAAAGATGAGAACTACAGCTTATGTTTACCTGTACGCTGTAAGCTGAAAGTTTCCCAGTTGGTTTTTCCCTCCAGTGTGACTCAGATCTGATGTTTTCTAATCAATGAACAGCAAAAAGCTGCATCAAGTCTCACTTTTCTGATTCCAGTCTGGATCACGTGGATAATGTGCTACAGAATCAGATCCTGAGACACGCAGCCTTTTACCTGCAACTTATATTTGAACACACTAAAAACATGATTTCCTGTCACTGCATGGAAATATGCTTAATGAGTGACAAATATTGTAAATGATTAGCTGATTAATTGATTATTGATTGATAAAAATACCAAACATTCGCTGGTTACAGCTTCTCAAATGCTAAGGTTTGCTTTCATTTCTCTGTTCATATAACAGAGCTTGTCAGAATTTAGTTGGGCTTTGGTAACTTCTGATGAGCATTTGCTGTTTTTGACACTTTATAGACAAAAAAAAAACTGATTAATTGGCATAAAAAATAATCCTTAGTTGTGGCCATAGATATTTTTTGGGGCAAAACAGATATGGCATCTTCTGTTCTCGTTACTCGTAATACACATCTGTCATACATCTCCGAGAGCTTATGCTGGTATCAGATATGAGTCAGAACAGATATGAAGGTCATGCATGTTTGAGCAGCAGTTTGGAGTGTGAGCGTTGCCCTGTGCCGGTGTTTGGCTGCTGTTTGGCAGAGTTCGGGTCAGAGGAAGGCAGACGAGCGGCGACCACACTCAGGGATCTCAGGTATTTCCGAGGCCTGCGGTGGACGTGAGGCGAAGCCGCGAGGGGCCTCTGGCTGCGTCTCAGCTCAGAGGAAGAATCTGAGAAGGTATTTGGCGGCGGTCTGGACGCTTTCCTGTGGAGGTGGGGCTGGAGGGGAAGGAGCCCGGTGCCCCAGGGGCCTCTGGGATACCACAGCGGGAGGGGGAGGCCGGGGTCAGGGCAGCAGAGGCTGTGTGGTGGTGAATGGATGAGTGTGGAAGAAGCAGGAAAACAGCAGAGAGTGCAAGTCTAGATTAAAAAAAAAACAAAAAAAAAAACAATAATCCTGAAGACTCTTAGATGCTTGTTTTTTTTGGATGTGGAAAGTTTAAAGCTCCATTGAATTTTTATTATTTTGTCTTCAAATCTGCTCTGACACAGGATGATAGTAATGGTGTTCATGATGTTTAGCAGATAAATATAGTTTAGCTAAAAGTTTAATTAGTAAAACTGAGCAAATATGAAGGCTAAGTCGTCACAAATACTGGACCCTGATTGGCTGACAGCAGCAGCTCCTTTAAATTCAAACACGGTAAAACCTGCTGAGTCGAGTCTCTCTGGTTCAAATGCTGCAGACTGACCTCATTGGACAGATTTCGGTCATTCTTGAGAGCCACTCAGAGCCAAGACCATGGCCAAATTTCAACATTCACACCTTGGAGGATGATGGAGCTAAGCCTAAAGAATAATTCTAAATAACAAAGTGCATGTTTTTACCGTCCCTTTAAAATTTTTCTCGTCTTGCTGCGAGCTGGAGAGCTTCTGATGGAGAATTTGAGTATGTGAATCACACAAAAACAAACATATAGGAAAAGAGGAGAAGGAGATGCAGACTATGGGTCAACACAGTGTTTCCTGTCCTCTGTGCGCCTGCTCGCTTTGTATGACTGGATCACTCATCTCCTCCTGCTCTCTTTCATCTCTCTCAGCTCGCCCTTCGCTTTCTTTCTTCCCTCCATCTCCACTCATCACTCAGTTACCTTCAGCCGTCTGCTTGCTTCAGTTTAACCTGCGTAACCTTTCTGCAGAGAGCTGGGCCAGTCGGGTGTCCTGAACGTAACTCTATCACTGTGGGTTCAGATCCCACATAACGCTGCACTGTGTCTCTCTACCAGCCTCTCACTTACTTTAACCCTTTTCTTTAATTGCATTAACTGCACACTAGTTAAGTAATAACAGTAACTTAAAGTAGTAATCTGTTCCATTTTTAAATAAATGTTTGCTCCTCTGTTTCATTAATTGCTTAGCAGTGCTCCAACCTGTATAGATAGTAGATGAAAAAATTGTCTGGTTGCTCTTTCCTGCTGCACAGGAAGTGATGCGTTTCTGCTTTGTTTGGAATAATCAGAAGAAGAAGAACTGGGTAGTTAGCATGAGCAGCGATAGCCACCGTGACTGAACGGACAAAGAAAAGAGAAACTCAGACTCCATCAACAGGAAATCCAAGTCCCGCCCGCACTGTTTGATTGACAGGTGAAGTGCAGTGCAGCAACAAAACAGAGATGGGTGCTTAGCGACAAAGATGGAGATGCATTTTTAAAAAACGAGTGGCTCAAGGATTACTGCTGTAAAGGATTCATCCCTCTCTTTCATTCATAATTGACAGGGGTAAAGTGTGTGACTGACAGGGGTAAAGTGTGTGACTGACAGGGGTAAATGTGTTTGTGTGTGTGTGTGTGTGTGTGTGTGTGTGCGTGTGTTTTGAGGGGGAGCCTCCATTTTAACGGCAGAGTGTTGAAAGATAGGTTGTGTTAAAAGCCGTTTCTAGCAGAAAGCGGTAACTTCAGAGGACTTCAGTTGGAGATCGTGTCTCATTGGTGGGACCTCCCAGACCTCTGAAGTGAAGGTGATGAGTCAATAAAATCTAAAAGAGAAAAAACGAGCAGTAGTCTCCTCATTACAAAGACTATGTGGTGACCTGGAGGTCGCAGGTTTGATCCAGACAATATGTGTCCATCCCTCTTGAGGCGTCCTTGAACCTCCACCAGCTCCATGGCTGCTGGCCTGGCTTCTGCTGACCTCTGACCCCTCTTCTGAAATGGATCCATGTTTGTGTTTCAGAGGAAAATCACCATTGTCATATGAAAACCTTGTAACCCCAATTTTGACAGTTTGCTGCTTTTAAGTTGAAGGATTACATGATTGTTTTAGGATTAGACAATTTTACCACACTTAGGCTCATAAAACCCATTCACACTCATTTGAATAAGAAATCCATAATGACCAACAAGGCTATTTTTCCAAAAATTGATGCGGTCAAGCAAAAGTAGCTGAGAATAGCTTGTTGCATGCTAATGCCATGTTCACCTCATATGGGAAGGAAGGTAGAGGCCACAAGGATCCATCAATACAAGTGAACAGGAAAATAAAGTAAGCCAACGTTACAATTCTTAATGTCTATATCAAAATCTAACAGTAGTAAACCATTAATTTAACAAATATGCTCAGATTTATGATAGGCACATTTGGTTTGTTGGTTAAAAAGTATGCATGAAAAAAGTAGAATTAAATTTGTATACTTACCTCCTAGTTGGATATATCGGAGCTTTCAGAGTAGGGTGTTGATGTGAAGATGATTAATACCAAATGACATGAACGCAGCATTAAAGTATAGTTTTGCCGTGTCAACAGAATTCAGTAGACTGTTAAATCCACTGACGGTGGGCTACCTCATTAGCTAGCTAACTGTAGCATCTGGTTAGCTAACGGTCACTGTCTTGTAAACATCTGAATTGTACACTAGCTAATGTAGAAGCTAGCATTAGTAGTGGCCAGTAGTCTTGTGTAAACATACATTAGTGGAAAAAAAGAAGCAAAAGAACACACTTAAGAAAAAAATGCTTTGCCACATTAGCCTGCTGGCTGGTTAGCAAGCTAACAGTTTGTTAAGGTGAGCAGACTCTTGTCAAGATACAACTTTGGAAACGATTCTACCTTATCATACTATTCACTTTTATGTACAATGTTACTGAATTGATCTACAGACACACCTTTCTATTCTGTTATTTTTACATTATCTACAGAGATATTGTTGCTGCCCTGATGATGCAGAAAATGAATTCATCAGGGAAGTGAGCGGTGTCGTGTATTTATCACACAGGTGATGAATAGAAACCTAAACATCCAACTTGAGCTTCAAAGGAACTGATGATCAATTTCCTGCTGTTTTTCTGTTTCGCAGCATTTGATCTAATCTTCCACTTAACACAAACATGCTGTGTGACAGTCAACTTCCTGTTCATGTTAAAGTTAGCTCACTTAATATCTTTCCATATGACCTCACAGTCCCATCTGTAGGTAAGGCAGCACATGAACAATACTGCACACACACAGCGCTTTGCCCTGGCTTTTATTATGACAAGACGGGTTTTGCATGAGTGATACACCGTCTGATCTCGAGGCTCATTCATGTGTACATCACCTTCCCTGTTTTTCCCAATGTCATGTGTCACTGTCCTCCAGTGTAAACACACAGGGGATTAAAACGAAATCCCGCTGCCCTGTGACTGACATGTATTCACCGAGGCTGACGCATTGCAGGGAGGAAAGGATATGAAATTTAAATTTGACATTTTCATTTAAGGCATTTAGCTCTTATCCTGGGACAGTTACATTGAGTTCAACAGGAGAATAGATCTTTCGTACAGTCATTATATGAACTGTAACTTACCCGTGCCAAAAGTCTGGGGCTAATGACAACAGTAAAGTTGATGCGCATCAGCAGCCGCATCCTGTTTCCTTTAGGCCTTATGAGGCACAAAATGAATGCAACTTTAGTTCCATGCAGTTCATCTGTATTGGTGTTCCATAGGAAAACCATCCAGTGAAAGTCGTGAATTGGGTTTTTACACAGAAATAGAATTATGTAGAATCAGTATAGTCTTTGGTTCACGGCCAGTCCGGCAAGGCAACAGCTGCAGCATTCAGTGATGTCACCGCGTCCACAGGAGAGTTTGTTGATGTTGGTGAAGGCCTGATGCACGGCTAACAGAAACATTCTCTGTTGTCACATGACTTATTCAACTAAGCATTTTTTTAACAATAGCGCAGCTGATCAGGATCACTTAGCTACAGGTAAGTGTGCTGGTTTTTATCTCAGTGTTACCTTGAGCTGTGAAGTAGATCCTGGTGTCTCTGCTGCAGGTTTGGTTCAGAAACAGGATCGCAAACTGCTGCTAACTACAGCTTTCTGACATCATCAGTCTGAGTCTCAGAGACATCTTGTGGTCAAAATCAAATGGTCTGTATCTTTGTTCAAATCACCTGTGTAGATATCTTCCATCACCAATATTTTTAATAAGTCTTGTTTTGTTGTGATGGAACTGTCAGTTAAGTTACTCGCTCAGTTCCCCACAGATGGCTGCAGTTGGCCAGTTGGCAGCTATTAATTAATTAATTAATTAATTAATTATTAATTCCCCCCCATGATTGTAGATTGATGAAGGGACTGTGTTTTGGTCTCCTGTTTCTTCCTGTTTTGGATAACATCTGGGGAAATGATGGATTTTGACACCAAGGTGCAGCATTTTGAACTGAACCTGATTGGCCCTCCACAGGAAAAAAAAAT
>OMKZ01001512.1:3342-23097 GCA_900302535.1 Neoniphon sammara | reverse complement strand
TCATTTAATTCCACAACCCCTCCTATTTTCATCCACCTTCTAATATAAACACTACTGGGGGAGGGGGTGTGTGTGGAGGGGTCTGTCCTCAGCTCTCCCTCTTCTACCACTCCTCTGTACGCCAATCCCTCTCTTCACGGTGGATTTTCATACGTTCAGATAAGTCACTCGACAGCCTCTGCTGCCTCAAACCCATTAACGGATGTTTACATTATCACACACACACACACACACATGCACATCAACATGCCTTACCGTAACCCTAACCGCACACTCAAAAAGCCAGTTATACTTGCACTCATGTAGTTCCACATCATGCTATGGTTGTTCCACCGTTATGGCCCCTTCTGAATACATTCAATACTGCTGCACTGATCATTCTTATATGTTTGGTTTGGTACACATTTGGATATTGTATATATGTAAGATTCCATGGTGTTTTCATGCAGATAAATGTCCCTTTTGCTCCTTTATTTCATTGATGACACAGCAGTGATTTCACTTATAGCCAGTTCATGAAAACCTTTGTATTTTGTGATTGTGTTTTTATTATTTTTTATTATAATTATTTTATTTCTATTATTATCAGAATTGAGTTACCCACATCTTTAAATGTTCTTACAATGCATTTTTGTGTAAACCTGGCCGGTGTAAAAGAATACTAGGACAGATAAAATATTATAAGATGTAAGATATTCTGGACGTTTACTTGCCAGTTGAGGATGCATCAGAAGAGAAGCCCCTAGATTCATGCAGAAACACCACAGTAACAAGCATGCAGCACCAAATATGGAGATGAAACAAAAAAAAAAATCGGCACAACAGAAGAGGGAAAAAAAAAAGAAAAGAAAAAACACGGATCTCTTAGATTACCACTTTGAATTCAATCATGTCTTTGTTTGAATCACAAACAAACCTATAGCTCATCTTATCTCCCTCTTTCAGGCGAGCCAGGTGAGGGAGGGAAAATAAACAAGCCAAAGAAGTGAAGGGAGGAAAACAGAAGCTCATAAGAGTAATTCTCAGGGGAGGCTGGCGCAGCACATATTTAGTGAGCAAAAGTACTGTAATAAAGGATGTCAGTCACTGTTCACTGTCTGTCTAGTGTTTGGACAGAGAGGGAGAGAGACTGTAAGAAGTCAGTGTGGCTCTGAAGTAAAGGTTGATGTGGGGGAGTGAAACTGAGCACATAAACATATGTGAGTGGGTGCTCTGTATTGTCTGACACGCTAAAGAGTCCTGCCCAGGCTCCGATCACGCCTCAATGCATCTTGATTCTAATGCTCTGCAGAGGAACCAGGGATTCATATGGTCACTGATTGGATCCCAATGCCCAGCCTGGCCAGCTCCTAATAGAACTGATTATTTCACACTGGACTGAATGGGTTTATGGCCCAATTTCGGTGCTGCCAAGAAATACTGAGCTCGCTTTCAAAATCAGATGAATAAGAGCACATATATAGCAGTGTTTCCAGAATTGTATTCTTGTCTGGGTGGAAAAGCCTCTGAAACTGCACTTAGACCATCATGGGTCACTAAAGCTCTCCACTGAAACCCAGACTAATGAAATTCTTTTAGAGCGGGCAGCTCTAAAAGTTCAACTGTTAAATAATTGGGAAACACACACATATACCTATATATATCTTAATGGTGCTGACAGGGACTCCTCTTTCACATTTGATCTGTGCTTTCTACCTCTATCTATGGCTGCACTTGCCAAGCTGCAAAATCTTATGTTCCTATTATGTCTTATAGCGTAGTGAGGTTTTCCACAAATCATTCTGTCTGTGGCAATGGACCAAATCTGATTCTAAAGGCATATTGAGACTGCATGTACTGTCTATCCACTGAAGGTCATTCATAAAGATGTAGCCTAGCTAAATTTCCCCTTCAGCTCAGACGTAGTTTCATTTTCTGTAAGTCGCCAAAGTAGCGCAGATTTCATAAAATCATTATGAACATGTTAAAGGTGCACTATGAATCCTTCAGACTCAACTGACATAAACGAGGAATGAGCACATAATCTTTCAGTAAGTTGGTCTGACAATGAGAACCATGAAAACTCAATATCAAATTACATGTTTATTCCCCCTTTTTTTGTCAGTTGAGTCTAAAGGGTCCTCACTGCAGTTGACCCTTAGCAATTTTGTATAATGCACCTTAAAGCTACCAAACATGTTGAATTTAAAATTTACAAGTTGCACATCCTTGAATTTCACTTCACTCACTAACATTCACACTATTGTGTCACTATTCAAGAGACACTTTTTTATGTGAAGATCAATGGGGACCAACCGTTTTGGAAAGATACTGTGCCTGGTGTGCTTTTGGCTATAAACATGAATGACTCTGACTGACTGACTGACTGACTGAGTGATGAGGTTACACCATTGGTCGGCCAATGGTGCCATTTACACAAGGTTCAGTTGACACTGTGACTAGCGATTTTTGTAAAATGTCATACAGAATCAGTTACATATTTCATTACATCTTCATTAAACTAAGATATTCCAGTGGATTTTACAATATTTGCATGGTTATTTGTGAAGATATGCTTACATTTATGGGCTTCTTTCCCACAGGGGGACGTTGGGGTCGGGTCATTGACTACAGCTCATTTCAAATTTATTGCACGCTAAGAACAGAATATACATACACTGTCCAACCGTACAAGATTTTGACCTAGTCTTGTTTAGGCAGTTGAGCATTTTTTAAACTTGAAAACAGTCCAGTTTTTAAAGGTGGACATATCATGACACCTGCTTTTTTTGTGAACCAACCAATCACAGTGAAGAAGAAGAGGGGTTACTGATCCACTTTATGACATCATCACCACAAAATACAGTTTGGCAACATTATTGTAACAAAAAGCAGTCTCAGACTGTCCTTAAGTTGAAACAGATTGATTTTAAACATTTGTCCTAGCAGGAATGCTAATTGTTACTCAGTGGTGAAAAACCTCTCCACTCAGCTGTACGTTATCTCAGCTGCATGGACAGAAAACCTCACTATTTACATGCATGCTCTGAAAACATGTTCAGTGAAAGGTGGCAACAAATGACCTGAAGACAAGGGAGGAGAACTAACGCAGACAGCATGGCAAGAGATATGGCAAAATATATCGGATTGTACTTTAGAGATTTGTCCACGGATATGATGAAGTGCACGTACAAATATGATTCTGAATGCTTCTGATTTTGTTTATACAATAATAGAAAAACATCATTTATGATGGCTATGATCCAAAAATATGATTTTCTGATTTTTTAAAAAGATTTTGATGATTTTAAGAAATATGATTGAATAATTTGATTTTTTTGCATGGTTAAATCCAGTACAAAAAAAGGAAAAAAACTCAAGCAGTGTGAGCAGTGTGAATTCACGTGAAACCTATATCCTGTGATATCTCAGCCTGTAATAAACAAGAAGCAGATGTGAAAGTTTGATTATACTCTGTGACATCTACCAGTGGAAAACGCAGTGTGTCGTGTGTGTTTCAGGATGGGGTGAAGGCAGCAGGGGATTGTCTTAGATCCTACATCAAAATGGCAAGCTCAGTGATCTCTATCCGTCATTCTGCTGATGCCAACTGATCTGCAATCCCAGAATGCAGAAAGAAAAGTGGAATGCAAAGAGCAGAGAATAAGAAATTCCCAGCGCAGACAGGCTCTCTGGGGCGTATTTATCTTTTATCTTCTTTCTCATTGAATTGTGTGTGTGTGTGTGTGTGTGAGTGTGTGTTTTAGTACCCATGCTGATGTGTATTTGAGTGATTGCTTAAGGAAGGCTGTTACCTCTGAGTAAAGGAGATCTTTTTCTTCAGGCAGAGATTGAAGGCAGGTGGATCTGTATGTGTGTGTGTGTGTGTGTCTGCCTGTGTGCATGTGTGTATGAGTGAATGCATGCGTGTGTGTGCATGTGCGACCAACGGGCTTAAGCTGTCGAGCAGTGTATTTATCTCACTGTAATGGCACGTCATTGATATTCACAGCTAGCTCCGGATCAATGATCCCCGGCAGTCTGGCTATTATTTCATTTCTTGTATCTAAAAGGCGTAGCGAGGATTCAGCTAAATTGTTTTGAGTCCGTTTTGGCTGACTTGTCACAAAGGCACAGGGAATGTGGATGGGATGTAGCCTGCTAAACCTCCCAGGAGTCAGGGAAGAGAGGAAAAAGGGAAGAATTGGACCTATGACAAAAATGGTACTGACTGTCCACGGCATTTTTCTTTCCTCTACTGCCAGCAAATGAATTTTCTTGCATATCTTGCTGTGTAAGTGCCCATGATCGGATTAAAAACATGTATCTTCACCTATGTTTCCTTGGCCAAGGAATATGACTGGGTCAAGGAAAACACTGTAATCTGTTCTGTGCAAAGAAATGCAATGAAATTGCAATCTGAGAACCAAGAATATTGCCCTTTTACTATCAACAAAGATCAGGCATATCAGAAACTGGAAATGTTTTCTAACACTTCAACTACAATTTCATTGCATTTCTTTGCACAATATCACTGACCATTATTTCATGATCTGAACAGTTTATGATCTTTTCCTTAACACTACTGTATTTCTTGACCATCAAAACATAAGCATGGACATGTTTACAGTCCTATCAAGGTCAGCCCAAAATTTATGCAAGAAACCACATTTTCTGATAATGGTGAAAAGAAAAATGGATGCCACAGCAAAACAGTGGAAACACTGGACCTGTGACTGCCCAACAGTTAGGGGAGACAGCTACAGCATCTAAGCCATCACAGTTCCATCCACAGAGACTGGAAAAAAACACGGAAGATGGATGAGAAGCAGCATCCTTCCACAATAGCTGCCGTCTAAGAGGCGAGCAAGCCGATGTTTGCTGGAGGAGGGAGGAGTAGGGGGGAGGAGGGCTGGATTGGCAGCAGGCAGGCAGGTCAGGAGGCCGGCCCTGAGAGAGATGCGTTACGCTAGTTAGCGGAGGTGTGAGCCCTTCAGCAGGATGAACGGCATGCCTGCATATGCTCCACTTCACTGAAAACTGTGTCAGCAGTGGCAGCAGCAGTTAGTTTGTAAGTAGAGCACACACAGCACTCTGTGTATGGCAGGCCTCCCAGGACCTGTCCGCCGCACTGGGATTTGGAAAAGGCACGGCAGCACATAGAATCACACTGGTGGGTAAGGTGTCTGTCCTGAGTGACCAGGTTACAATTACTGGAGACCAGTGTGCATGAGGATGAAAGCACAGAAGCTTATTAGTGCAAAGAGATGCAATTAGCAATCTAAATTTTCTCACAGAAACTGGACTGCACACACCAAAACACATCCGCCCACACATTTCATGGCATGGTATGCAAGCTGAGCGGACAATAGATATATAGGCCATGGCACAAATAAAACAAAATTCCTGTGTGAAATCATGGAATGATAATGTGCATTGTAATCGTCCTCAGCATTAGGTGCTACCAAGACTGGATAGGAGTTCTGTGGATGTTAGATGCTAAAGAAAAAGAGTCTTTTGAACATGAGGCCATCAATGTGTCCAGTAGCAGAAAGTCTCACCACGTCAGCGTGTTCACTGATCCACTGTCATCTGTCACTGGATGGAGCAAAGATGAAAGCAGCTCAAGGGAGATAAACACTAGGCTATCTTTGAAGCTGCACAAGGCAAGATTATTTAAAGGGATGATAAACCAAACTTTGCAAGTTTTTTTTTAAATGTTTTATACTGTCATCATTGAAACTGTGACAATCTGAAGGCCTTTCTATGCTGAGAGAGGCTGATTTCTCTTGAGTCAAACCAGCAGTTTTGCTGGCGATTAAAAGCTACTTTCACACATAAGAGTGGGGCAATCAGAACACAACCTCAATTTTTATTTCTCCCAAGTTTGATTGACTGCACCTGTTATTGTCCACTAGGCTCAACAAACAGTAGTGAGTAACAGTAACTGTTAGCTTGATAACAAGGCACATAGATTTATATCTATGTTCATCAATCTATTGTTATATCAGAAGAGCTAGTGGACTTTTAGACTTTTTCACATCAGCTCTACTACTACAAGTGTAAGTTTTTAGCAAGTGAGCTCTGTGATGTTAGCTATGAAAACATTAGCTAACATATTGTTGCAGCACTATAAGCATCATAACTCTTTCAGTTCCAACAAGTGGGATATTTTCACTTTACTGGACAGTTGGTTGGTCTTACTAGAGTCCAGACAATATCGTTATTCTACAAGGGGAACTAAAGCCCACCCAGTTCTGCTGGAATGTGTTACTGTACAAAATGCAGACCCTTAAACTCCGTACAGCTACTGACGTCAAGGTACTCTCAAATCTCAGTTAACAATGGTTCCTTTAAGTAAAAACCCACTCATTAGTCAGTTTAAATCAAACACAAGGGTTGAGCGTTCCATCCCCACCAACAAAGATGGTGTAGATTCCCCCGTTTGCCCAAATGAATGTCTGATGTTCGTACATACAGCTCTCCACCCACAGTGACCACTCGAACCTTCAGAATGGAATTCAAACTCTTTCCTAAACAGCATCAAAGATGGCAAGTTGAGCGTGTGCTGTGTGTAGTTTGCTAACGTCACATTGTGGATACTGAAGTTCAAATTTGTCAAGCAATTACCTCTCACTGCCATTTGGGGCTGCAAAAGTACAGCTTCAACAAGGAAACCCTCACAGAGAAGCAAGGGCATTGGGAAAATGTCATGCCATACAGTCGGTCATTGCACAAGTGTAGTCTGACTTGAAATCCTGTACTGTGGCCTTCTATTAATGGAATTACTCTAGAATTCCTATACCATGGTTCACACTTCAATGTCATTCTTCGCTCTAAAATAAGTTGATTAAAAAGCTCAGACCATCCCTGTGGAGACATATTATGTACAAGGTTGTCTGACATTCAGATGTCTGGAATGGAACGGGAGTGTATTATAGACAGTTTGACAGTGTGTAGAGGGCAGGGCCCAGGTGGGTAGAGGACAGGACAGTTGATGGTGAATGGACTGAGTCTCTCCTGGGTCGTGTGTTTCTAAGGCCTGTGGGAGGCTGCAGTGTCCTCTGTGAACCTCCTGCAAGTACTGACCTTTGTGTGCCTCACATTAGGTGGTGGATGTGCTAACGATTCACACAAAAAGATCAGTGTACAGTAGGATAGGTTTTGAAGTCCCATTTATAGATAAACCTTGCTAATACTCCAATGTTTTGGGCAACTCTTTTTCCAATTTATCCAGACTGAGACAAATACCATTTTCACCTTTGTACATCCACTGCTTCTGTTCCTATGGGTAGCATTTCCTGCTAGCTTAGCATAAAGAACTTAAGTCATTAGCCTAGCTCCATCAAAGTGAAAAAATAAACTTTACAGCAGCTCCAAATCTGTATTATTTACACAATGTATCAAGTTTTAAAAAAAACAACAACAAAAAAGGAGTTGTTTTATTAGATGGATGGAACTATATAACTACAGTCCTATCATCTATAGTTCCTACCATCTGACATCTCCTAAAACAACTTGTTGTTTTTTTGTTCTTTGTTTTTAATTCCAAGATGTGTATTTCAAATACATGATACACTGTGAAAAATAAGACAGCTTTGGAGTTGCTGTAAGGTTTATTTTTCCACTTTGATGGAGGCTAGGCTAATGACCTCAAGTCTATATTCTAAGCTAACATGAAATGCTACCCATATGAACTGAACCACTGGACGTACAGAGGTGAAAATGGTATTGAACATCTTGTCTCAGTTTGGGTAAGGGTGTTTTGCCCAAAATGTTGAAATATTCCTTTAAAGCTGCATTATGCAAGAATTACATGTAAAAATAAACCAGTTTTATTTTAAACTGTGGCTGCAAAGGAAAATAGTGTAATAGGTATGACCACTGGCAGGCCTACAAGAAGCCCCAAATACAAACTTAAGACTGTAATTAAAAATGGCATGAAACAATTGTGAACAAATGCTCCAAGTCACCAGCGTTAGAACTTTTATCTTTGTTATCCCTCGGGTATTCTTTGGTACAAAGTAGTCACAAACCAGGTGTACATGGAGACTTTTTTCATTCCAATTGAAATCATTCCGATTGAAGATTTCAGGACAACTGTTTACATGTGACATAATCTGGTGTTTACATGCGCCACCGCATTTAATCAGAACAGACATTTTACAGCTGTTTCAAGCGCCATGTAAACCCGGCTAATGACCCAGCTAGATCATGCTGTGTGGAGTTTAGTGACATCATGTTACAGAATTTCTGGGTAGTGAAGTCCTCAAAAATCAAACAGTGACCCTACACTGCCATTTGGGGCCACCAAAGTGAAAATTGCAAAGTGTAGCTTTATGCTTTAGGGCAGTGGTTCTCAACTGGTGAGTTGCAGTCCAAAAAGGACCACAGGTTAGTTCTGGGTGGACCATGGGTGTGAAGGTCCACTTCCACAGGGAAGAAGTGAAGTGAGGCAGTTACGGTGGGAGCAATCCACACTGCAAATTCATGCTATTGTCACATGTTGAGCATAATTTTCCATATCAACTGCTCATATCATAAGCTGATTTTGACCTCAAAGCAAGGATGTTTCCTCGATGTCTTAGATGTCTGTGTAGGTTCATCTCAGTCATCCAGGTAAAAAGCTTCTTCAGACTGAACAAGCTGTTTGAATGAACAGCAAAGTGCCTTCAATCCAAAAAGCAAAGACCAATGAATGGACTGATTTTCTCCTAGGTAACATTTCCAAGAGCACCGATTTTCAACATAACACAGTATTGAGTTGAGTCTTAAAAGCAAGATCAAATGTACAAACACAGAGGCATAGATTCTTTTGTCAAGGAAAACCTCTTCTAACAAACAGTGTAACGCCTTCTAAGAGGAAACCAGGCAAAATAGCCTTGTTTATTCAGTCAAAGATATGTAGAATGGGTCCTGTGAAGGTGAGCCTCACCCCCATAGAAGACTAATCAGACAGGCAGGTAGATCTAGCCAACCTCCCTCTGCGCTCTCTATGTCCTTCCTCTGCTACACCACTTTATTTTTTTGAGTGGAGACAAAGAAAATACATCAGGTCAATTCTCTGGCGGGGTCCAGGTGCTTGACTTTGTGAGAAGGAATATCTAACACTTCTCCACATCCTCGTAGCGATGGGCAGGAGAGCAGATCAGTGGGTTCTCATACCAAAACACAGAGCGCAACAAGACCTGTGCATGATGAATATGAACAGAGTTGGGGCGAGAGAATGAGATTTTTTTCTGTACTCATGATACTTCCCCAGTGGTACGCACTTTGCCCGCTTAGTTTGAGCCTGGTTAGGTGCTTTCAGATGAAGCAGCAGATTTGTTTGTTGCCATTCACTTTTGATGAGAGTGAGGTGGATGTTTCCGCCCCACTAGGTGGTACATCCAGTGGGGTACACAAAACCTGCTCAGCTGTGTGGGAAAACCCCCCGAAATCAATTCAACTTGTCCAAGCAGAGTCCGCGGGGGCTTCATCTCACAGAAATCAAATTTTAGAACGGGTTGACTTCACTTCATATTCACACTTGCCAAACTCTGCTGACTTTATTTCTCAAAGTGGCTAGTGACAGATCTAGCTTCTGTCTTCAAACATGAAGAACAACTGCAATGTGTTGATTCCCTATGCATGTTGCACTACTTGTTTGTCTAATCCATGGAGACCCGATGATCACAGTGCTTCCTATACACAACAACGTCATTTCTAGTGATAATTTCAAGCTTTTTATGTAGCCTTTTTTTTGTTCTCTTGTTTCCATCTTTGTTGCAGTGTTCATTGCTGTGGTGTTTCTGCACTGTAGCTGCCAGAGACACACTAATTGTTTGTCTAATCCAATACACAGCATAACATCATTTGGTTATTTCTGAGCTGTTTTTTCCCCATCTCCGTCTTTGGTGCTAAGTTTTCATTGCTGGGGTGTTTCCGCACTGCACATCTCAGAGATCACCTATCAGTCAAACTATTCTCAGTAACAGCCATGGTGCCCATTGCTGAACAAGCTAACTACCAAGTTCTTATTCTCTTTATTCCAAGCAAGACAGAGAGACAGAGAGTCACAAAGTAGGGGTGGGAATCCCTGCGTTTCCAACCCTACTTACCCTCCTTACCCAGACTTGCACTATCGATTCATTGCTCCATGTAAACAAATGTCCACTATCACAAATTGGACATTTGTTTACATGATGTGGAGTATCAGTCATTTCTCATGTAGTGTTTCTGTTATTTTGTCCACCCCGCTGTATGTGTTTGTTTTGCTTGACTTGCGGCATTTGCACGGTGTTTTATCCATCTTCCACTCCACTTGAGAGGCATTACACAGAGAGCAACAAAGCATCCAGTTAGGCACTGCTCCAAATTCACCTTGACAGCCATGAGGAATGAGGCTTGGCTTCGCATGGGAGCCAACTACACCAGATTATGATACCCACATGTACAGTGAGCAGCAAGGAGCCAAGAGCCTGTACTCTGTCACAGACTTGGTACAATATGGCCACTTTGGCAATACGCCTATGGTAGAAGCCTATTGATTGGCTGCCAGTCTTCTGTCCCCCCCCCCCCTTGCTATCAGTCTCTACTCAGTGATCCTGCCTGCTCCCTGCTCTAGTCAGGGTCTCAACCGTGATATAGTACAATCAATAGTCCAAAGACAGAGGTGCTGGAGAAGTGGTGTAGATGAAGTTTGAACACAGCTAGTCAGAAATTTACTGGATGGACTGCGCTGTATTTCTGCCTTCATAATGTCTCTCTTTCTCTCTCTGGCTTCATTAAAGATCCTATCTAAAATAATCACTTAGCTACTTCCCCTTTGCTGTGATAAGGCATCAAGTGCTATTATGGTTCTCACTACACTGCAGAAAAGACCAAATCATCAAGTCATTTAATTTTCATTTAATTAAAAAAATTCTCTTAAAACAACTTAAAACATCTGCCAGTGGGTTGGGGTAATTTCACCCATTCCCAAAATTAATCAGCGTGCTTCAAAAATGTGCCATAATTTTATTTAAACAAATGACACGTTGTTGAAATAAGGCTGAAAAATAGCATCACGTCTTGAAATTCTTGGAACAAGTTCATTTGCATTGGAAATAATTAAAATGATCTCACCCGATTAGACACACAGAGAAACTTTTCCTACAACCATCAGGCAGACATTAGAAATACAAATGTAATGTGGCTTTAACTATGCTGGCATTTTCTGCACATTTCATCACGCTCCGGTTATAACAATTATACACTCACAATGTGCTTATAATGCACTTATTAACTTAATCACTTATGAACTCTACTTCAACCAATTTGTTATGAATTCTCTCAAAACCTCACTCATTCTTTTATTCTTCCACTCCATCTCGTTTTCTAGCTGCCATCTTTCATTCTGTCCCCTTTATTATACCTCT
This sequence comes from Neoniphon sammara, assembly GCA_900302535.1. Lineage (NCBI taxonomy): Eukaryota > Metazoa > Chordata > Actinopteri > Holocentriformes > Holocentridae > Neoniphon > Neoniphon sammara. The sequence goes on along the minus strand of OMKZ01001512.1, from coordinate 11,719 downwards.
CTCCATCCTTTGGGAAGGCCTCATTCCACACCAATATGCAAATCCTACTTTCACCTAATAAGACCCTTCATCAACACCTTTTCCTCCCTTCCCAAATTGTCTTGCGTGCAAAAAAATATCCCAAGCCGTTATGAGTATCATTAAAATGGTCATTTCCAAATTAAACAGGACCGGCATTATGGGACTTGTGGAGTGTCACTCCAGAGAGTTGGCCTCTCTAGCCTACAGTGTTCTACTGAACCTCCTCACCGAGAGACAGAAACCATCTTTTCTGCTCGACTGCCCCTCTAGGTGGCTTCATTAAAGAGCCTATTTAAAATAATCACTTGGCAGTGCTGTATAACAGAGAACAAGTATGTGTGTGTATGTGCATATAGATATGTGCATGCAATATGTGTGTGTGTGTCCTGATCCTAACCCATGCAGCAAATGCATTAATTAAATTAGCGCCATCCAAAACCAGAATTAATAGCATATCTTCCCACACAGCAAAAAGACTCGGAGAGAAAAGACAGGGTGAGAAACAGAAAAAGAGGAGGGGAAAGCAATTAAGAGAGGAAACTGGATGCCAGGCGGGGTTGGGGGTGGATAGATTGCGAACGTATGGAAACAGTAACCCTCCATAGCAGCCCTGAACTGTATAAAACATCACAACACCGCTGGCAGCCTCAACCCACTGTGCATGTGATTTGCATCTGGTATTGCGCGTATGCAGAAAAATCAATGCCCTTAACAGCAATACTAGCAGGCATCTCAATTTCAAATATGCATTGGGGGTCTGCGCTCACTTATCTTTGATCGATTTGCTTTCCTGCGGGGCTTTGAAATCGCCTCCTTGAACTGCACCCCTCTGCATAATAGCCTGCTCAAAGTTGGAGAGAAATTGCCTTTATTTCCCACTTCCTTGCGAATAGAAGTGGAAAGCAACATAAAGGCCTGCGTTTTAGCCTGACGACTCGCACCGCGCCAGCCTGTTGGTTCACTCCACTGGCGTCTTCCATGTTTAAACGCAAACAGAATGTCTTAGTCCGACAGACACGGAGATTTTTCTCAGAGGGAATTTTTTTTGTCCCCTTGGTGTGATTTTTAAGGGCATTTTTGGTCCTTTTCGGGATGCAGTATAATGATAAAATAATTCAATTTCTCTGTATATTGGCAAATCAATACCATTTGTTTTTCTTTTTTCCCCACTGTTGGTAACTATAGAGGATGCTGTTTTCCCCTCTTTGTCTTCAACCACTCTATCTTCCTGTCCTTCACTTGTTGTTGCTGTTGTTTTGCAATTTATATTTTAATTTTTAATTTTTTTTAGTATTTCCATTTTTTGTTTGACTTTATCACAGTGGTTTGCAGGCACCAACGTTTGCTTCTTTTTTTCTGCCCCCTCATTTGTTCTCTTTTGGGAATTTTATGATCTTGTAAGGGCACTTATGCCCTGAGCCTATGCTCATTTCTGATGCTGGTGTCTAGCAAATGAGGGGTTAAAACAGCTCGGTGAAATCCTTCCCTAATACCTCTCTCCTAAAACCAGTTCTCTGCTCTAACGGATGAGCAGCTAAGCAACCAGAGCATGTCATCTGAGCCTTTGATTTGATCTCTTCATTAATTCATGCCCTCTTCATGGATATTAAAAGCCCTAGAGGGAGCAACGGAGAGGAGGAGAAGGTGGTTGTGTGTGTGTGTTTGTGTGTGTGTGTGAGAGAGAGAGAGAGAGAGAGAGAGAGAGAGAGAGAGAGAGACAGAGAGAGAGAGAGAGAGAAAGAAGAAAAAGAAAGAAAGAAAGAAAGAAAGAGAAAAAGAAAGAAAGAAAGGAAACGGAAAGAAAGAAAATGGAAGGATAAAGGGTGTTGAATAGAAAGCTGCGCTTCATTGCAGAACGTGATTTGGAGCTGAAGAAAAAGAGAAAGCAGGTCTGCTGATGTACACACACACACATACACACACACACACACACACACACACACACACACACAAGGTTACTACAATGCCTGATAAGCCCTTGGTGGTTTTTGAGCGGTTTGTTTTCCATTGTTATATTGGCCATTATGTGTTTTTTTCTGTTTATTTATCCAGGAAGAGTCTATGTTCTTTACTAGCAGTGGCACACTCACACTAGGAGCTGCCCAGTACAACCACAGGCTTCCACTGAGCAGTTAGAGGTTCAGCGTCTTGCCCAAAGGCACCTCAGCGGTTACTGAGGGACGTACGAGTCCACATTTTCCAAGCTGGTCTGGGGATTTATCCAGGTCACAAACCTACTTCTACATCCTCTAGGATACACTATTACATAGTGCATGTTCAGTATAGTATAAATCTACAGCCTTGCCAGCCTTGTAAGAATTGCCACAATTGGTTATCTTGTTATTGTTGTCTGTTTCATAAGCACAAACTGTTTTTAACCAGGTTTGCAAAGCACTGTGGGTTACAGCTTTGCTGGAAATGTCCCGTGTAAATACAATCTGATTTGATTACATTTGATTTATTGAAAGCAACAGACAAAGACGTAATGTACGGACCATTTAGTTCCTCCCTTCCTATACATTAATATATAAGCGGTCTTCCAGATCCAATAGGACAGCTGTGCACGGATATGAGGCTGATTTCCACATCAGCTCGCCTCCCCCGTTTAAAGTCCCATGCCGTGACATGTGAGGTCACGCGGCTGAACGGGAGGCTGAAAGGGGAGGGGGGATGTTCGACACTCTGTCATTGCTATGTCATGCCATTTGACCCCCTGTAGATCACTGTGACGCCCTATCTCCGTGATTTGACTAATTTTCAGGATGAATCGCAGACATGTCATGGGAGTGACATCATTACGTCCCCATGGCGAAGATAAGATATTGAGTCTTATATAAGTGATGCCTTGGTAAGACATCGCTACACTGTAAAAAGCGATCCACCTTAACAAGTCATTTCATTTTTTTTTTCAATTAAAGACTGCTTAAAACAAGTTAAAACACCTGCAAACAGGATGGGACAATTCATTTGGCTGTAACAGAAATCAACTTGTATAAAAAATGTGCAAGAATCTTACTGAAACAAGCACACTCAAAGCAATTAATATTATCTCTTAGGAGATTTTTTGGCAGCATTTTACTTAAAGTGCATTGTGCTTTATTACAAGCAGACCATAAGCTAATGAGAAGCAGATATAAACTTCAAAAAATTGATTCAGTGTAATGTCAATTATTAGCCATACAGTTGCCCTATAAGTGTTAATCCCCCCTAAATATTTTGCCCATTGACTATATCAGTAATTATTATGCACTCACAGTGTGTTAATAATATGTGGCTTTAAAATATCAAATGAGCACCACTTTAAGCAAAATTCTGACTTTTTCCCCCCTTTTTCCTACAGTCGTAATTCAGTGGCTAAGAATCAGGGAATTAAATTAACTGGTAATGGCTGGTAACAACTGAAATCATCACGCCGGCCAACCTTTTCATGTCATTGACATTTTTCACAGCTTCAAACAGTGGCAACCGTTTTCGAGCCACAGCACTGCAAATCGGTAGTGTTCACTTTGAAAACCATCTGCCACCACAGAATCTGCACACATCCCTTCAGGCTCGGAGAGTCCGGATCTGTTCTCTCTTACTCTCCATGCTCCTACTTTCTCCTGCTTTGTCCCTCTAACGCATTTAGCTAGCTTGATCAGGTTGGCGCTAGCTGCAGAAGGGAGGTCATGTAAGTAAATAATCCATGTCTGTTACTCCATGTCTGCTGCAGGCCAGAGCTGCACTGCTGGCCTTTCTAACCACAGTCCTGGGTCACAGTCTGTAATGAGAGTAACCTGAGATTCACATTCCCCCACCTGGTTGGAGACACACTAATCGTACACACATACATGCATATGGCTGTATCACTGCCACATGAACCTCACCCTTCACACCTCGCTACCGACCCTTGCAACATCAATTTAGCACCACAGGTTCCCCCATTTTTATCCCCCTTAAAGCGCCATTCCAGCCATTTTCAGCCTGGGTCCAATTTTCATCATCTCCCATTATACTGATTGATTCTGACCAAAATCTCACCAGTTGATTCACCGTAGGGCTACATTCTTGCATACCTCGATTTGACTTTACAAAGTGAATAATCACTTTAATAATCATTTTTATGGCACCTTCCTTAAAAATGTTGCAAAGTGCTAAAGACACAAAGTAAAATGGGTAAAACAGATTTAAGAAATACATAAATGAATATAGGAATAAAATACAGTAAAAGCGTAAAATAAAGTAAAATGACATCAGTTAAAAGCTAGTTTAAAAAGACCTGTTTTTTCAGCTGACATTTAAAAGAAGACACAGATGAGGCTGTACAATGTATGAATGGTAGTTCATTCCTTTGGTGCCCTGTTTGGGAAAATGCCCAGTTAGGGGCCATGCACACAGAGGACATGTCTGAATTTCATCACGCTGTTTTATAATTGTTTCCCACTGTGAACAAGTGTCAGATGGATGTCTTTTTACCACGTGTCACGTCTCCTGTTTTTGAGCGGAGGATGCTGTTGCTGTTTGTGTTTTGCAGCCAGTTCCTCGCTGGTTTTGGATGACATCCAAAGTTGAATTCTGTTCAACTTTTGCTGAGACACAGTGCTCTGTCACTTTCAGAGCAACAGACCAATCACAAGAGAGAGGGGGGCGGGACAAATATTGATAAACAAACGGTCAAAGGAGAGTTTAATCACAGCGGGATGTGATTATCCAGAACTTCAGTAGCAAAACAAAACTTTGAGGGAGATATGATTCAGGTCAAGTTAGCAACTATTTAGACTTATGATACCTACCATTGTTAAGTGGCTGGCCGCAATATCATAGGTTGTCATAACAACGGTGGAAAGCCATTCCTTTTCTCCTCACTTTAAGTGACATTGAGTCCCAACTACAGTAGCATTGCGACTCATTTTTTTCATGCAAACAGTCCTCTGTGAGCACGGCTCCTCACTCTTTGAAACTAAGAGCCTTCTCTGATGATCACAGAGTACACCCCTGTTTGTTTGGGGTTAAAAGGTCAGTTATGTAGGTAGTGGTTAGACCATTAAGTGTCTTGTAAGTGATCAATAAAATAAAATTTATTCTAAATCCAATCCGGAGAGAAGGAAGGAATGCTAAGATGGGGGTGATGCGGTCTCTTCTTGAGCAATCAATTATGCTGGAAAAGACTTTTGGGGTTAGCATGCATTAAGTCCAGTATGGATTGTATGGGAGAGCCGCAGCCTCCAAAGCAATGACGTAAATGCATCTTTATTGAAGCCAATGGCCTACAGTCCCACGGTGGCCATTTGGTATTTTCAACACACTAAGGGTGAGAAACTCAACCACTGTTACTTCAGTGCATAAGTGAGGCCTTTAGACAGACCAATACAAATTAGCTAGCAATCTTGGGAACAACAACTACAATGACTGCTTGAATTTAGCAGGGATGGTACTGCGTAGATGGCTGCTAGCTAGCTACTAAAGCTAGATTCTGGTAGTTAGCTGTAGTTGGCCAGTTCCAAGCTTAAAGTGTTAACCCATATCTCTCCAAATTCTTGATATCCAGTCATTTCTTATATGATTTTCAGTGGGGAATCTGTGAAATAATTGTTAATTGTCCAAATCATGTTTGTGTGTTGTGCATCTTGCTACACAGCAGTTATTGATCTGTTTGATAAGAAGAAATAAGGTCCAAGTCCAAAACTGCTGGAGTTATGATTTAAGGGAATACTTGTTTTGGCCAAAATACCCTTTTTCCAACTGAGACAAGATGTTGGATACCATTTACCCCTCTGTACATCCACTGCTTCGGTTCTTGAAGTCTACAGGAGTCATTAGCTTAGCGCCATCAAAGGGATAAAAATAAACCTTACAGCAACTCCGAAGCTGTCTTATTTACACAATGTATCATGTTCATTTGAAATACATGTCCTGGATTTAAAAAAAACAAAAACAAAAAAAAAACAAGGTTAGGAACTACAACCACTGAAAATATGTGTTCATTGGTTATAGTTCCTGCCATGTAACCTCTCCTAAAACGACTCTTGTTTAAAAAATTTACTGATACATTGTGATACATTGTGTAAATAAGACAGATTCAGAGTTGCTGTAATGTTTATTTTTTCACTTTGATGGAGCTAGGCTAATAACTCCTGAATTCTTCAAGTCTTTATGCTAAGCTAACACGAAATAGTACCCCTAGGAACTGAACCAGTGGATGTACAGAGGTGAAAATGGCGTTAAACATCTTGTCTCAGTCTGGGTAAGTTGGAAAAAGGGTATTTTGCCTAAAACATTGGAGTGTTACTTTAAAATCTGTTCGGTACGAATCAAATAACCAATTACCTCAATGAGGCATTGCTACCTCAGTGCTCACCATGTCTTGTGCACACACATCATGCACTGCTGCCGTGCACGCAGCAAACAAACCCCTCCCCAAACAAACTTTGCTTAGCCTACTGGAGCTACAGGAGAAGGGAGCCCACTTGCAAATTCCTATTACTTCATTGCATCGGCATCAAAGCCACATGCATGAGTGTTCATGAGGATGGGAGGGACTTGGAGGAGATACTGAATCTCAGGCGGGAGGAGTGGGAAAGCTGTTCAAATTTTTCACCAAATTCCATCCATTCTACAAACTTACCTACACAAGCTTTAACCAGAGATCCGACTCACATACAACTAACCTCTTCACAGTGTTAGCCAGACAAACTTCACAGACATTATAGATGAAAACCAGTTATTGCTGAGCCAGTGCCTCCATAGTATATTAAAATGACCTTTGAATGGTTCTACAGTGGCTGGATATTCAGGGCTGTGAATGACTGACTTCTCCATTACTGGTGAAGAGTAGTGAAAATGTCCAGGGTAAACTGACTGTATAGGGCGGCTGTCACTGCTCACCTCAATTTATTGTAAGTTACCTTAAAAAAAAGTCTATTTTTCAATTCTCTGTCTCTCCCACTGGGACGTCTCATCTTCTTCATTTTTTTTACTCTGCCAGTCTATTAGCCTCTCTCCTTCTCTTCTCCTTTCCTCAGCTTTAACACTGACAAGTGCTGAAGTAGTGGATGCCATTGACTTTGAATAAGCCAATTAGGGTAGGAGTGATTTAATTGGCCCTGCTTGCTCTGACTAAATCCACAAATGAGTCAATTAGCAGGGGCCAATGGGGGGGCTGCGAGGGGCCAGGAGGGGCAGAGTGAGAGGGTTAGTCTGTAACATGGGTTTTACTTGTTCAGGCGCTCCACACAGCCACAATGAAAGGACACAGACAGGGAGTTATACAAAGAAAGTGAAAGCCACACACAGACGCACAAATGCACACAAAACCTGCCTCATTCCCTGGATGGGGCAAGCCAAGGCACAGCAGGGGTCTGGCTGAGAACTGAGCTAACCGGATCAGGAGCACAATGGCAGGGAACAGGCTGAGAATTAAAGCCTAATCAGTAGATACAGAACTGGCTAACAGTGTGAAGAGACAGTGTGGTGTTCAATACGATATGGACCCCCTCACTCCCAGAAGCAGATACACACACGCAGAGCGAGTTTCTTTCATGACAAAACTACAGTTCAACTGATATGGGATTTTAAAGCCAAAACTGATACATACTTTTTTGTATTGTATATGCAAATAGGTACGATAACGATATTTTGTAGCAATATACTATGTCTTACATTTTTTAGACCGACATGGGACACTGAAACTCTCCACTGAAATCCAGACTAATAGTTAGCAGCTCTTTTATTCAGGGTGACTCACCTCACTTGCTCAGTGGTAGGGGATTTCTAGGAAACATCACAGCCCTTGAATGAAATATGAAGTCACAGAAAAAATAACTGAACAACTGGATGAAAGAACTGTTGGATGAGGTTTTACAGACTTTTAATGCAGATGCTGTCAAGGATGAACCTCCATCCTACAAGAGCCCCATGTGATATATATGACACACCAGTCTAACCCTAGCTGAAACACCAATATGAACTCTACCTTTATTGTTGTTGTCTATCAGCTGCATTCAAAAGCGTCACTAAGTATCCTAACTTTGTTAAATGCTATCCTTCATGTGTTTGACAATATTCTATTAACATTCTATGGTTATGTAAGGTATTACAAGAGTGCTGTTGAATAGGACCAGGTGCCTGTTTGTTTACACTCTGCAACAAAGAGTCATTTAGGTTCAGTTAACACCTGTCAAGCTCGGGGCAATGGGAGAATAATAAAGGCTTTGGTGTGGTCACACTCTGTTTCTCTCTTTCTCTCGCACACACACACTCACACATGTGCCTGCCTGCACACACACACACACACACACACACACACACTCATCTGTCTCTTCATAAGTGTCCAGCAGAGGTATTAACCTGCTAACAGGGCAAAGCTACAACACAAATT